>JAVTVY010013963.1:0-55237 GCA_036873755.1 Hanleya hanleyi
ACTTCATGGCGTACACGTGTGTGGCGCTGTAAATGATCCGGGCGCTGAAACGACAGTGTACATATCGTACAGTTATACCGGGCGATTCCTTCGTGCTTGGTAGCCTCATGGCGGCGCAAGTCGTGCAGACGAGTGAATGATTTCGAGCACGTAGTACAAGTGAACATCTTGGTGGTTGACAGAGTGTCTGATGAAACGGCCAGACCGCTTCCTTTTATAGCACGCTAGCTGATATCATGTTCGGGCACTTCCGTGTCTCTTCGGATGTAAAAGTCCCCGGATGTAAAAGTGCCCGAATGTTTACGAATGTTCCACCATTCCGGACTTCTATCAGATCCATGTCCAGAAGCTCTCATACGCCGCCATTTTGGAGCCGCCATGTTGGATCTGCCATTTTGGAACCGCCATCTTGGATATCTCCCATAATGCACCGGGTCAAAATACTCGCTTCTGATTGGACGAGAGCTCTGTGACGGATTTTAAATACTCGCTTCTGTTTGGTGTACGTCGCTAAAGGTGACCGGAACTGACCTTTGACCCCGGCGCGCAAAGGTTTCCACCGCACCGCGGTGGAAACCTTTACACTGCAACATCCCCCAAATAGGAATGTACACCCCGAGAACCACAAGATGACACCTTCCAGGACGCATTCGAACCGTGAATAGCCCATCTCGATCCCAAATACCTTCATGTACTGCCCGAAAATGGCCACTTTACTTACTACAACCAACTGCGCCTGCGCAGATTGACGCGACTTGCATTCAAAAACACGCCATTCTGACTCTACCCCACACAAGCTTCACTTTGACACCCTCCAAGATCCATTCGGATCCATAGCGGTCCATCTCTACCCCAAACACCTTCAAAAGGCCCACTTTCGCTACAACTTGTACTAATGACGTCATCGATGACGTCACAGATGCTGTAAATATCCTGAAATCGGGGTGTATACTCCGAGAGCTACAACATGACACATCCCATGACGCATTCGCAACGCGGATGGTCCATCTCTACACCAAATACCTTCCTGCACTGCCCCAAAAGGCCAAATAACATCCTTCACTGCTAAAAAATGCCCACTTTCGCTACAACTTGTACTAATGACGCACAGACTTCTGATTGGACAAGAATACATCTAACGGACAGGAATGGTGGCCTCTGATTGAACAAGTCTTCTTGAATTGTAACACCAAGTGGATAGTGGAGATAATGACCAATGTTGCGTTCTTCGTGGTTAAACTGACCACCACCTCCATCGGATGAAAGTATTCACCCATGCACTGATAGATACTCAGAATGCGTAAACAACTATCTGAGGATATGTTGCCTTAACGGTATCCTGGCCTGTCCGACGATGATTAGAATAAACGGTTCAGATGGCACTTTCTGAAATGGAGACTTCTGATTGGACAAGAATACATATAACGGGCAGGAACGAATATGAAACATGCAAATGGTGGCCTCTGATTGGATAAGAATCTTCTTGAATTGTAAATATACCCAACGCGGCTCCCCCAGCGTGGGTGTGATGTAACATTGGGGGAAATAAACTATATGAAAAAAACTTCTTGTTGTTGTTGTTCTCTCATGTGTCATCCTTGTTGTTGTTGTTGTTCTCTCTGTGGTCTATATCATGGCGTTATGTTAGAGTGTTAAGGTGTAACGACGGGCGTTGACGGGCATCACTGCATTTCGAAGAATTAGTGACAATTCCATGGAATATCAGAGCTTCTGAGCTATTTCACCAGGGCGTTGAAGCAATAAGAATGGTGTTGGTGGGCGTTACTACAAGATGACACCTCACACGGTCCATTTGGACCGCGGATGGTCCATCTCTACACCAAATACCTTCCTGCACTGCCCCAAAAGGACCACTTTCGCTACAACTTGTACTAATGACGTCATCGATGACGTCACAGATGCTGTAAATATCCCTGAAATAGGGATGTATACTCCGAGAGCTACAACGTGACACATCCCATGACGCATTCGCAACGCGGATGGTCCATCTCTACACCAAATACCTTCCTGCACTGCCCCAAAAGGCCAAATAACATCCTTCACTGCTAAAAAATGCCCACTTTCGCTACAATTTGTACTAATGACGTCACCAATGACGTCACAGATGCTGTAAATATCCCTGAAATCGGGGTCTATACTCCGAGAGCTACAACATGACACCCCACACGACGCATTCGCAACGCGGATGGTCCATCTCTACACCAAATACCTTCCTGCACTGCCCAAAAGGCTCACTTTCGCTAATACTCCTACTGATGACGTCATCGATGACGTCACAGATGCTTCGGACATGCCTCAATTCGGATTGTACACCCCGAGAGCTACTCATCAATGACGTCACAGATGACGCGGACATCCCTCAAATCGGAATGTACACCCCGAGAACTACAAGATGACACATTCCAGGACGCATTCGAACCGTGAATAACCCATCTCGACCCAAATACCTTTATGTACTGCCCGAAAATGTCCACTTTCGCTACTACTCGTACCGATGACGTCACCGATGACGTCACAGATGACGCGAACATCCCTCAAATCGGAATGTACACCCCGAGAACTACAAGATGACACCTTCCAGGACGCATTCGAACCGTGAATAGCCCATCTCGATCCCAAATACCTTCATGTACTGCCCGAAAATGTCCACTTTCGCTACATGCCAAGCAAGATCGATATGTCAACCCCACACCCAGTCCATTAGATACCCCTTCACATAAGCTTCACATTGATACCTTACTCGATCCCATCGGGCCACTAGGGGCTCTCCTAGCTCCAAAAAGGCTATTTTCATACCTTTCGGCCGCCGCGCATGCGCAGAAGGCCGATATGTCAACCTCACACCCAGCCCATTAGATAGCCCTTCACCTAAGCTTCAATTTGATACCTCACTCGACCCACTACCTCCAAAATAAAAATAAAATAAAAAAATGAAGATCGATCTTCAAAATAACCTTTTTGGAGTTAGGGGCGCCCCTAGTGGTCCAATGGGGTCGAGTGAGGTATCAATGTGAAGCATTCATGAAATGCTTCAATTTGATACCTCACTCGACCCACTACCTCCAAAATAAAAAATAAAAAAATAAAAAAATGAAGATCGATTTCGATCTTCAAAATAGCCTTTTTGGAGTTAGGGGCGTCCCTAATGGTCCAATGGGGTCGAGTGAGGTATCAATGTGAAGCATTCATGAAATGCTTCAATTTGATACCTCACTCGACCTACTACCTCCAAAGTAAAAATAAAAAAAATAAAAATAAAAAAATGAAGATCGATCTTCAAAATAGCCTTTTTTGGAGTTAGGGGAGCCCCTAGTGGTCCAATGGGGTCGAGTGAGGTATCAATGTGAAGCATTCAACGTAAGCTTCAATTTGATACTTCACTCGACCCACTACCTCAAAAAAAAAAAAAAAAACCCTCCCCCCTTCCAATTTCCCCTTTTCACCCCTTTTTTTCATTTCAATTTTTAATTGTTAAAAAAACATAGAAAATGAAAAAGATTTTTTTTGGCTCCATGAATCTTTTTTCTCTTTTTTATTAAATTTAAAAAAAAAAAAAAATTGTTGGCTTCCATTTCCCTTTCCCTCCCCCCACTTGTACCTTTCCCCTTTCACCCCTTTTTTTCAATAATTTCAAAAATGGTAAAAACAATTTAAAAATGTTTTTCTTTGGGAAGTAGCATGATGGGAGTTGGTGTTAACTTTGTGCTTTTTTGACAGGCCTCAATTCGGATTGTACACCCCGAGAGCTACAAAATGACACCTCACACGACGCATTCGGACTAAGGATGGTCCATCTCTACACCAAACTCACCCCCACGCACCCACAAAATGTCCACTTTCGCTACTACTCGTACCGATGACGTCATCAATGACGTCACAGATGACGCGGACATCCCTCAAATCGGAATGTACACCCCGAGAACTACAAGATGACACCTTCCAGGACGCATTCGAACCGTGAATAGCCCATCTCGACCCAAATACCTTTATGTACTGCCCGAAAATGGCCACTTTCGCTACTACTCGTACCGATGACGTCACCGATAACGTCACAGATGACGCGAACATCCCTCAAATCGGAATGTACACCCCGAGAACTACAAGATGACACCTTCCAGGACGCATTCGAACCGTGAATAGCCCATCTCGATCCCAAATACCTTCATGTACTACCCGAAAATGTCCACTTTCGCTACATGCCACCGCGCATGCGCAGAATGCCGATATTTCAACCCCACACCCAGTCCATCAGATGCCCCTTCATGAATGCTTCACTTTGATACCTCACTCGACCCCATCGGTCCACTAGGGGCTCCCCTAGCTCCAAAAAGGCTATTTTCATACCCTTCGGCCACCGCGCATGCGCAGAATGCCGATATTTCAACCCCACACCCAGTCCATCAGATGCCCCTTCACGAATGCTTCACTTTGATACCTTACTCGACCCCATTGGTCCATTAGGGACTCCCCTAGCTCCAAAACGTCTATTTCCATACCCTTGGGCCACCGCGCATGCGCAGAATGCCGATAGTTCAACCCCACACCCAGCCCATCAGATGCCCCTTCACGAATGCTTCACATCGATACCTCACTCGACCCCATTGGTCCATTAGGGCTCCCCTAGCTCCAAAACGTCTATTTCCATACCCTTGGGCCACCGCGCATGCGCAGAATGCCGATAGTTCAACCCCACACCCAGCCCATCAGATGCCCCTTCACGAATGCTTCACATCGATACCTCACTCGACCCCATTGGTCCATTAGGGGCTCCCCTAGCTCCAAAACGTCTATTTCCATACCCTTCGGCCACCGCGCATGCGCAGAATGCCGATAGTTCAACCCCACACCCAGCCCATTAGATGCCCCTTCACATAAGCTTCACTTTGATACCTCACTCGACCCCATCGGACCCTTAGGGGCTTCCCTAGCTCCAACACGGCTATTTTCATACCCTTCGGCCACCGCGCATGCGCAGAAGGCCGATAGTTCAACCCCACACCCAGCCCATTAGATGCCCCTTCACATAAGCTTCACTTTGATACCTCACTCGACCCAATCGGACCATTTTATCTAGGGACTACTTTTTCTCCGCGGAAGCTTTTTCCCGAGACCGAATCACCGCCAAAACCACGGCCAAACCGCATCACCGCGCATGAATACATTTTTTTTTTTTTTTTTGCCGGAACTTTTTTTTTTTTTGGATGTGTGGTGGGAGGTGGTACAAAATGGCGGATACTCACATGCCGCCATCTTGTACCCACCTCCACACCGGTTGTGCACTGACTGACACCGGTGTGGAGGTGGTACAAGATGGCGGCCTGTGTGGTTGTGTGGTGGGAGGTGAGTATCCGCCATTTTGTACCACCTCCACTCACACATACCACACTCCCCATCACGCATGCGCACCTCCCCAATTATCCACACTTATAACCTCAAACCAAAGTTCTGCGCATGCGCAGTGAGGAGGAGGGACATGAATTGACTGTCTACATACTACTAGCAATCATATAAAAAATCCTTTGAAATAACCTTTTCATCAATTTTCAGTCCATACCTATATTTACAGCATGGGCAAGGCAAAAGTTTGAACGTGGTTCTCATTGCACTATGGGAAGGAAACATGGCGGTTTTTGCTATTTTTGGACGACCGGCAAGGGGTGTATTCTTTAGCATACGAAATACAGGACTCAGATACGACATTCAACGGTTAGTCGTATTTCACTACTGTTTTGTAGGACACTGTTACCACCAAATTCCCAGTAGCCTAATCTGACTAAAATTAAATCCCTTCTGCTCCCTATTTGGATTTATCTCTGTAGGATCTAGCTGCCCTGCATTGACGCGAACGTTGACCAATCCCGATATCTCTTCATAGTGGCTAGAGGTGGACAGGTATTTTGGGATGGCTCGGACGAATCAGCTTCCAAGATAGACTGGATACAGCCCCTGTTTCATAATGTATTTTAAACGGGAAACACGAGGAAGTAACTCTGTCTATTAAGAAATGCTTAAAACAGGGACTGGACGGAACGTCACAAGGGAGCTAACTTTGCAAGAAAAAAATTGTCACCAATGAAAACTCCGTATTCTGGCCCCGCCCCCAACTCAAAGGATTTGATTGGTTCGTTCATATACGCACGTTGGAAGCAATGCGTTCATGTGACGTCAACAATGAGAATGACGTTACTACCATGACCTCAACAATGGGAATGACGTTACTGCCGAGACGTCACAGTATGACGTTAGAATGAAATTGATACAAATGTTGCGACCGAAGGTAAAAACATGCCAATTGTCCAGACTAACCACGCCTCCAGATAGAATCTTTACACTACGAAACCCATCAAATCGTCCAGTCCCTATTTTAAAAATATTTTTTTCATTTTTTTCATTCTATTTATTTATTTATCAAACGTATATATTTAAAGATCATTTTATTTTTATTAAATAGTACATATGAAATAGAGACTCATCCAGTCTACTTCCAAGAGGGTGTGATATCTTTCGATGATGCCATGACGTCATAATGTTATTAAAGGTTATACCAAATGACTCTATACCACTTTGCATTAAAACATACCCAGTAGTGTTCCAAACAACAAAATAGTATTTTTTTCTCGAATAATGTCGTCAAAGTGGGTTTTAGGACGCGAATAGCACACATGTGGGGGAAAACGTATTGGAGCCGTGACCTCTGGTGCATGACGTCACAACCTGATTACGATTGCGCCCTAAATGTCATAGTCTATGACGTCGGGCGTTGTTAAGAAAGATTCACCCAACTGTGTGAGTTCTAGCTTGATGTCGCTGACATTTTGACGTCACGACAGGCATTTGAGCGAGATCGTAATCAGGTTGTGACGTCACAGGTCAAGCGGTCAAAGCTTTCGCCGTTCTGAAAGGGGCATGAAATTGTCGCACTTTACTGCTGCTATTTTCAACCTTGGGCAGTTCGAAAACATACCAAAATGTAAAACAAGTCTATATAATCACCTCTACAACAATTTAGCACAAAAAGTAGCAGATTTTGAGACCGTTTTGTATAACCTTTAAATATTCATGACATGGGCGCACTAAACACCAATTTCAATCGAACGAATTTCCCATAGCGACGTATAGGATCGGGGGAGAATTGATAGAATATTCACTTGTTGAGATGGCCAAGTAATCAAGTAGCATATGCAAATGTTCTGAAATATGCTTACATGTATCTGCAATACTTTTATCCAAAGGCTATAAGTCTAGCTTTGAGTGACTTAGAACTTCAATTACTAGTTTTAATGTAAGTCAGTAAAGATTTATGGTGTTTCTTGTGATCGATTCTCCCTGTTGGGCCCATATACGTTATTCAACGAACAAATTCTTAGTCCACCAATATGGATTTATGGAGTGAAAAATACTATACCCAATATAAGTAATTATTTCTTGATTTGAAATGAGTTTAGAAACTATAATCATAGGTTATTGGATTTTGCTGTTTTATATGCGCCCATAAAAAACCGTACAATTTAATAACTTTTTGATTATTAACCTGCAAGTAGACATACAAAATAAATATAAATAGCCTGACTGTTACGTTGAATGTCGCTGACGAATCACTAGCAATCTGGTCATACATCAGTAAATTTTGAAACTTGTTGTTTGCAAATTTGTTCTTCATCGGCATATCGAGTAACACACACATAGCCGTTTTCGCCCTAAAAGTCTGTTACTTGAAAAGCGGACGATTTTGGTTTGTCGACCATATTTTTTTTTGGACGGAGCATCCAACTCATCGATCATTCACGCCAAGTATCACGTCGAGCGGCAGGGTGGTTCCGCCGAAGAAGAATATAGAATGGTTTTAGAATACTAGGTCAACCAATATGATCGTCAAACCGATCAATCAATTGCAAAATTGAACACTGAGCTGTTTAATCTACATATCATGCACTGCCTGTTTGATATGTTTCATTTGGGCAAATTTTTATTCTGGGACCCGTTCGGGCAGATCGGTGCAGTTCGCAACTTTGGAATCCATTCGTTCTTCTTCGATATGTCGAATAACATACATATGGTCATTTACACATGTACGTCATCAAAATCATCAAATCGGACAAATTTGGTTGATCACTGGTGACCATATTTTTAAACAGACAAAACGTCAAATGACGAATTCTGACCTCGACCCCTGGATCATATATATACCATGTATCGCGTCGATCGGACCAGTGGTTCCGGAGAAGTTGATCTTTCAAGGCTTTGACCAATTTCTATAGAAGGCTACGGCCGTACGATAGTACTTTTGCAATACGTCAGCCATCTTGGGCGCGAACAATTATTTTGGCACTCTCCGCGCAGGCCTATTCTGAAATATGACTGCGCGGGGAGCGACCCAACATAGACGAGATTTCCAGAAGCGTTTTGCTAATCATTCCTGAACCAAGCAGCACTATTGTCTCTTATTCACCGCAGCCTAGCTAAACATGTTTCGCCAACAGCAGCAGGCCTAATTGAGCCTTAATTAGCTATCGAAAAAAATTGAACACCATTTTTAATCGAAATCAGTACGGCACCCATATCTATAGCAGGATGAAATATAATACCATTATATCGAGTATGTTAACGAAGGAGATTGGTCTGGTAAATGAACGTTTGTGAGATGATGTTCTGGTTCTGGTCTACACGAATAATTGATATCTAGCATTGATGAATAGATACGACCATTTACAGTTCTAGCTCTGGTATAGCCTTGTTCCATACTACGTGAGAACAACGCTGTGGCTGTAAACCAGTCACAAGATGGAGTTGTTGGGAAAATGCTGTACGGGCAATATTTGCCGAACGAATTGGCCATAACCAATAAAATAATTCGATTCTATGTCCACTTATCTTTCATAAAACCACCTCGTTTATCAGCGACTTCCATTTTTAGCTTGGCAAGAGATCTGAACTCGGACGGGGGGGGGGGGGGTAAAACTGTCCACATCGCCGCCATCTTGCATCGATCAGAGCGCTGATTACGCGCCACAACATCTCGCGATAAACACTACACGCACAACGGCGATGCGGATAGTTTTACCCCCCCTCGTCCGTGTTTAGACGTCTTGTAAAACTAAAAATGGACAGTCGCTGATAAACAAGGTGTTTTTATGAAAGGTAAGTTGACATAGAATCGAATTATTTTATTGGTTATGGTCAATTGGTTCGGCAAATATTGCCCGTACAGCATTTTTCCAACAACTCCATCTGGTGACTGGTTTACAGCCATAGTGTTGTTCTCACGTAGTATAGAACAAGGCTATACCAGAGCTATTGCAGTTCTGGCTTCATCAGTCCAGCGGTGTGGATGGTGCGCTAGTATTAAATAACAAATAATACTAATTTTAAAAGGTTTCCAGTCATGACTTGGAATTCTGATTATATAATTCCTTTATATCTATGCTAGGTCTGTCTGGGATGCGTTGCCCCTCTGTAAGTACGGACTCCTACTCAGTTATTAGAGAGAACGTGTGCTACGAATTCGTGCGGTTACATACATCGGGAGCTGACACCAGGGAATATTGTAACAATCAAGGAGGTCAACTGGTGGAAATTCCAGACGCAGAGACAAATCGATTCCTTTGTGATGAGGGCGGCGATGGTGACAATATGGAGTCGTGGTGTTATTGGATTCAGGGAACATTTGTCAACGGAATATGGACCAATGATGATGGTGAGTTACAAGTTCAGGTCTTTGCTCGCAATTTGAGCATTTGGTGACAATGTAACAATGATAACAACACCAAAAAGTAATACCGCTAATTCATTTTTCTGGCATTCAAATATTGTTCCGTTCGTGTATTGTCTGCGTTCGCCTGGTCACAAGAAAAGTGAGTAATTTGACCAAATGTATTTTCCATCGTAAATATGCCGCGATCCGTTCATATACCCACTCACCTCTTAACTGTGTCCTTGTTTGTTACCCTCACAGTAACAAGGTATCATTAAGGTATCAAGACCCAGATAACACGACGACGTTGGGCCAACGTTGGCCTTTGGTCGGCACCGTTGGCTCATGGTCGCGGTTGGCTCATGGTCGGTGATCAACGTTGGGCCAACGTTGGGGTTTGGGGGGCATGGTTGGCAGATGTCATGGTTGGCTCATGGTCGGTGACCAACGCTGGGCCAACGTTGGGGTTTGGGTGGCATGGTTGGGAGATGTCCTGGTTGGCTCATGGTCGGTGACCAACGTTGGGTCAACGTTGGGTTTTGGATGGCATGGTTGGCAGAAGTCATGGTTGGCTCATGGTCGATGGCCAACGTTGGACCAATCTTGTGTTTAAGTTTAGGAAAAATTGCAGACGTAAGCTTATAGCGTCCTAGGCTTTGGATTATGGATTATGAGAGGAAATAAATTTCTGTTTTGGTATCATACATGCTAACGGGGAACAATTCTTCAGCAGTCAATGAATTGATCAACTGGGGCACGGATATGCTACAAGTTGGTCTGGTTCCCAATATTCTTAACGAATTGATTTCAGTACTCGTACATGAAAATATACCAGGAATACATACTGGGGTTTATAAATTATGGCAATTTATCTGGATTTCCTATGGGTGGAATTGGCCAGCTGTGATACACAAATGTCCAAGGAAAATTTTCAGTGAATATGAGAATGTATCATACACTTCTTTGTTGGCAATTGGATTGTCAGAATGTTTGTCGTAACTTAAATGTTATTCCGCCTAATCCAAATGTAATATATTTCCTGTTATTTGTTTATATATGGTTTTTGGTGCAGGGATAACTAGCAAATAATTGTCATTCAGCTACATGTATCAGTGTTATCTTCGTTGATATTATTTCTATATCAAATTTTGATCATGCTGATCTGCTCTAAATCTGTTAAATATTGCATAAATACATTTATGTTGCAAACTTCTATATTTAGTCTTTCTGTTGATTACAGGTACTGGCACAATAATGAGATGCCACGAATAAGAGATGGTACCGGTATTCGTTAACACCTCTTTGACATGGTAATGTTCTGAATGATATCCATCTAGATAACCCATTCTCCTTCTGTCAGAGCCTCCTATTGTCGATGTAACATCCTCTGATTGATTGGACCAGAAACAGGGAGATTGATACAAACCATGAACCCATAATATCTGCATATGAAGAAGCGAGATTTCTCATTCTGATTTGCTCCAGTTATGATGTTGATTGACCGAAGCTTTGCATTCATGATGCTTCTTTCCACCCGAATCAGTCGGAGGGTATCTGGTAGAAGGGAGATACACAATCTGATGTTGCATGCCGAGAGAATGAGATAGCCTTATTAGACTATTTTTTTTTTTCATCCCTTATAAGCTAAGTTTTATTGTACATGGTTTGCTCATCATCATGTATGTACTTGTAAGTTGATTTAACTCATAACATAACAAATAGCTATCATGTTTTTATTATCAAATGATAAGGCGTGCACTGTAACATTAGTTTTTCTTCTGGAAGGTTGAAATTGGGTTTTTAAAGGTAAATTAGAACATTATATTATGTGACTGTCTGACACTCTGGGTTTCATTAAGTGAAAACTATATACAATACACACTATGTGGTTAGTGGGGTGGGGGGACAAATGATCTTCATATTTTTATGTTTTCTATCAGACATAATAACATATTAACAGTGATATTTCTGTTCTATTTCCAGTTGGCATCATTTGCTGTTGTTAAGGGAGCTGCTGACACATCCCATGTCATGAGGCAAATATAGAGTAGTCTTCCTGACAGACCTTGGCAGAACTGAAGAGAGCTGGGACCTGAAGAGAGAGAAAATGTCATTTTCTTCTCTGGCCTGAGGCTGGGTTTATGCAGTGAGTATCGATAAACATATGTTTTAGCCCAAGCACATGATATAATCTTGTTCATGTTTTGTGAATCAGAATTTGTCCAGTACTATGATTGTTCTTGTTTTTTTTAAAATCTTTATATTTATATTTTTTGCCAGAAAGGGGGGGGGAGGCACCAAATTTCACACTCCACCCATGGAAGACACACACTCCCCCCCCCCTCCTCAATATACCTCAAATGATTTTTCCTTAGACAAACATTCTGACAATTTCATTCGATTATCATGAGAGCTAATCTGTAAATAGCTGGAGCCTTCTCAGACTAATTGCCCCCTGATGACCCAAAGGGACTCCATTTAGATCTGTTTATCATTTTGTCTGTCAGTCCCACATTTAGTTTCCAGGCAATAAAATCTGACATTCTTCCAAAATTTCACCAAATTGTTTTCATATGTGGTACCACCCGAGCACAAAGTTTAAATTTGGTTGCTGGACTACAAAATTAGAACAAGAGCCCATGGGTATCTGCTCTCAGATTGAATATTTTTGATCCCATATTCAAATTCTAATTTGGATTTGCACATAATGGATGGAAAACACAACTGTCCTGCAAATCAGTAGCTTTTCTTGTTGCCATGAATTTGAGGTATACGTGCAATTCTGTCACATTTGTATTCCTGTACTGGAATTATTTTAATATGATAATATGATTTAATTTAACTGGCATAATCAGTTCACCTCAGCAATATTTAACATGGTGTTAAATTGGAATTATTTTAATATGATATTATTTTTGCCGAGGTGAGTTTTCTGAATTGTGTGGACTGTCAGAGTCATGTATAGCCTAGGTTATAGCCTAGAAATAAATATTTTTAGCTATTTCCTGATAACCAGCTACAGTGACAGCCCACACAATTCACCTCAGCAATTGCTGAGGTAAATGTCGTGGCATAATCAGTTCACCTCAGCAATATTTAACATGGTGTTAAATTGGAATTATTTTAATATATTATTTTTGCCGAGGTGAGTTTTCTGAATTGTGTGGACTGAGTCATGTAGCTAATTTCCATCCTTCTGTCCATCCCACCCATGCTGTGTATGTAATATCTTGATAACAATCCAACTGATCGATTTGAAACTCGGGGACTGAGATTTACACATTGATCAGCGAGACAGCAGTTGGTATTGATTTTCAATGAGCATTCAGTGAAATCCAAGATGCCTGCCATCTTGGATTTCTTTTCCACAACCAAACACAACTGCCATCAACATTTGCCACACAAAATACATTTCATGGTGAGACTATCAGTTAACATATACCCCTTGGTGGTGGGGGGGGGGGGGGGCTTTTAGCTTCTCAAATTAGATTATTTTCAGTAGTTAAATCTTTCCTATAGAATCTGTGTGTTTCAGGTATTATACCTTTTTATTGCAGATGCTGCACGTTGGAACAAAGTCGAATGGAACAATCAACCAGGTGACTGAGAACAGGAAGAAGTTTGAGGATAGAGCTAGCCCAGAATTAATTGACACTCATGCAAATGCCATCTGCTATATAACCTGTGTTTGATCGAAGAAGATGGAATGTTTTTTGCCACAGAACATCTTTGTAGTTTAGAAATGAGTGATCAGTCGGTGAATAAAGTGTTGTCGTTATCATACTCCTATGACTTAAATTTTATTTCTGTTTCTTAAAAATAGTGATATTTGTGACGGGCTTGATTAATTGGTCATTTGTTGAGAAACCATCAGTTCAAAGTAATTTTTCAAGAAAACTTTTAGAGTAAAATATCCCCTCAGGATGAAAAATCCTTGATATTGAATGATGTTTTTCATAGTCATTTGCATGTGGGTTCTTAGCATTTTTCCAATACTAATCAAGCAGTTGTCCATGAAGAGGTTCATCGGCTCATTCTGTTGAGCGGGTTTTATTTACTCATGCATTACTCTTTCCTGCTTGATTCCAGCACTAAATTACAGCATATATTTTGTATATATGAGCTGAATAGCTAGTGATGTTAATGTTGGCTCAATCTTGGCTGCCAATGTTGGCCCAACGATGGCTGCCCAACGTTGGCCCACTGAGCAAAAAGATGTTGGGCCAACGTTGGCTGGCCAACATTGGCCCAATGGTGGCTGGCCAATGTTGGCCCAACGATGGCTGCCCAACGTTGGCCCACTGAGCAAAAAGATGTTGGGCCAACGTTGGCTGGCCAACATTGGCCCAATGGTGGCTGGCCAATGTTGGCCCAACGATGGCTGCCCAACGTTGGCCCACTGAGCAAAAAGATGTTGGGCCAACGTTGGCCACCAACGTTGGCCCAACCAAAATTATGAGCTTGGCCAACGTTGGCCCATCGTTGGGCCAACGTCCGTGTGTTATCTGGGGAAGGTCTCAATAAGGTACAGGCCATAGATCTGACATAGGTACAGGACAGGTACAGTTAAGGCATATACCTTATCTGTACCTCCAAATTTGTCATTTGATCCAACATGGACAAGGTACAGGTAGGTACGTTCCAAAAATGCTAATGATGCCTTAACTGTACCTCGCTTGAATAAGGCATCAGTAAGGCACAGCAACAAGGTATCACTAAGGTACTGTTAAGGTATAGTGTTGGTACATGAGGATAAAACCAGTTCAAGAGCAAGGCACATGTAAGGTACATCCAGAGGTACCAGGAAGATATACATATATGGTCAGCCATTTTATAGCTGGAGGTATCATTAAGGTACAGTTGAAGGTACCGGTAAGGTATATACACTAGATACGGTCAGTCCAATCCAAAAGATAGCAGTACATATAAGATGGCACACCATAAAGATAGTGCCATGTCACTGTAGCTCATCTGGCTGTAACTGGAGAAAGTAGCTGTAAGAAATTTTTACTAAAGAACTGCAGTAGATGAGTTTCTAACTTGTGTTTGTAGCAGTACACATACGATAGCACACCATAAAAATCAACAAATCCGATTTCAGAAGAATATTTTAGTGTATTTTTCACACAAAAACAGTAATTCTTCCATACATAAAATAGCACTATGAATCATATTTACAGCAACATTCTTTCATCCGGCTCACTTGTTTGCAGTTATTGTTTGACTGTTCTTTCTTATTCACTGTCCTTTCTTGTTGTATCCAGACATGGTAGAAAACAAGGGAATCAAGGGGAGAGTGTGGGAATTGAAGTCTCTTTCAACAATCTACCAGTCATATACATGTAACAATGTTTGCATCCTATTCCATTTACACCAGGAAACGCGAGTGAACTAAGCGCTGATCACCACAGTCCTCTGTTTCGGCTCTTTAATCCTGTTACTTTGCGCCCATTGCCGGTTGATCACAGGGACTGTACTTGTTGAATGTGTTGTACAGAAAGCTGAAATGAATAAATAAACATCATTAGAAGGCTGAATTCTTTTGCAGCCTGTCCCATGGCAAGTGACTGTGTGATTTCAATGCCCATTGTTTTAATAATGACGATATTTTCTACAATAGTTAATCTCTAAATAACTATTATCACAATATATTAATTCCTGAATATCTTCTATCTAAATAGAATGATGTAAATGCACTATGATATTTCACGAACATAGCTTCTTACATGGCAGTGTGACTAACGTCACAGGAAGTACGAAGTAGGGTTTGATATGATTTCAGAGTGCACTCGAGGGATGACTTGGGGCCCTATGTGCTACCGTGAGAGAAGATATATAGCAGTCTCTAATTGACAGTGGGTACTATTAACTTTCCCAGATGTCACTGCTGGTGAGTCATTAGCGTGGGAAGTATTATCGCCCTCAGTTCCTATTACCCTGGACACTTATCAGTCCAGCAGTGCAGCATAAGGTCACCCATCCAAGTCTTAACCAGGCTCAAAGTCGCTTAACTTCGGTAATTTTATGAGAACCGGTGTGTCCAACGCGATATGCCGTATCAGGGAACCTTCAAAAGTCACAGTGAAACATACAGCCAAAGGTTCACAATGGGCATGACCGTGCACTCGCTGAGCCATCAGTAAATAATAAAACAAGAGCACAGTCTGAACTCAAAATACGTCCGAAAAACATATCAGTCTGAACAGGGGGAACAGTGAATTGAAAACTTTCAGCACTGTATGGATTTACAATGGTGATAGTTAATGGTGATACATCGTCTCCCCCTGATGCACCTACCTACCAAACTTCCGGACACGAGAGAAACTACCTTTACAATGGCTGAGATAAAGAGGGTGTGTTTGGTTGCCATGGAAACGGCCCACATGAGCGAAAGCAAAACATGACATGTCTCTCCCAATGCACCTACCTACCAAACTTCAGATCAGTAGCTTGAAAAGTGTGCGATATATAGTCCGGACACGAGAGAAACTACCTTCACAATGGCTGAAATAAAGAGGGGCTGTCTGATTACCATGGAAACGGCCCACATGAGCGAAAGCAAAACATGACACGTCTCTCCCTAATGCACCTACCTACCAAACTTCAGATCAGTAGCTTGAAAAGTGTGCGATATATAGTCCGGACACGAGAGAAACTAGCTTTACAATGGCTGAGATAAAGAAGGTGTGTCTGGTTGCCATGGAAATGGCCCACATCAGCAAAAGCACGGCATGACATGTCTCTCCCTAATGCATCTACCTACCAAACTTCAGATCAGTAGCTTGAAAAGTGTGCGATATATAGTCCGGACACGAGAGAAACTAGCTTTACAATGGCTGAGATAAAGAGGGTGTGTCTGGTTGCCATGGAAATGGCCCACATCAGTAAAAGCAACGCATGACATGTCTCTCCCTAATGCACCTACCTACCAAACTTCAGATCAGTAGCTTGAAAGGTGTGCGATATATAGTCCAGACACGAGAGAAACTACCACTACAATGGCTGAGATAAAGAGGGTGTGTCTGGTTGCCATGGAAACGGCCCACATGAGCGAAGGCAACGTATGACACGTCGTCTCTCCCTAATGCACCTGTGACCTACCAAACGCCGGGTCTGTAGTTTGAAAAGTGCGCGATATTCAGCCCGGACACGAAATGGACGGATGGACGGATGGACGGACGGACAGACAGTGCCATCCCATAACACGTCCGCTTTTTCGAGCGGGCGTATAAAAATAATTATAAAAAAAATTCATCAGAATTCGGTCAGCTCAGAACTTGCTGGTAACAATACCCTAATGCACGTTCATGCCAAAAATCAAGATTCCAATGAGAACGGTTCTTCCTCTTTTGCCGACGAAAGGATTCAGATGGACTGACTCACTCACTCATTACCGGACAATTTTAAAATGGTAGCCTACTTCGTAGAAAAATCTAATGTACCTGACATTTAACCGGTGCCCTGAAACTTAGTATGGGAGCTCAGACATGTCAGATAGTGATTTTGCTCACCCTTTATTGCCACAACGATGTCACCGTTCAGCGCCAGCAGTTCCCCCTAGCTAGGTGTTCAAGTGAGAAGAGGCTGGGCGTGTTCATCAAATATCTCGCCGCTGGTCTTCCATCACCCTGAGCAGAGGTGTTCGTCTCTGTTGGCTGTTTCAGTCTTCTAGAAGGTGCATTCACATAGTGACTTGTTCATTGCCTGGTGATACTGGTCCTGGTATACGAACACACCACTTCCAGGTGACAGCTCAACCATCTGAAACAGAGTATAAACAGTTCAAAGAAAAAAACATAAAACATGTACCAATGTATAAAATCACAGGATACAGGCCTTGCTGATTTATTAATTAATTTGCTAACAATGGACACATATACTCTCGGATATCACGTCACCTTATGATAAACATTAGTATAGTGTACTCATTGTTTTATCAGCATGATCAGCCCCTAATTCCACCAGTACTATTTTTTTTCCTTGGCGAAGTCCAGAGTTGTTGCCCTTGAATTTGTCACCTAGATGACTTTGCAGGTTCAATAAAGGCGGTCATATTTTCTTGTTTTGGGGTTTGAGGCATAAACTAAACTACATACAACCAAACCACATATCACCCATGGCCGAGAATGAAATACCTATTATTAAGCTGTTCTAAATTAATATTCTGTTCTAACTGTGAATATCACAATCAGAATGACTCAGTTGCACATTATTGAGAGAACAAAGGAGAGCCCGTCTGTTCACTGATCTGTGACTTCACTTGAGCAGCTATTGGGTTATATAATTTCACTTTTCCCTATCTTTTGACCCTGGAGAGTAATTTTGACTCGTGACAACTGGTATAATTTGTGAATATCACAATCAGAATGACCCAGTTGCACATTATTGAGAGAACAAAGGAGAGCCCATATGTTCACTGATCTGTGACTTCAGTTGAGCAGCTACAGGGTTATATAATTTCACTTTTCCCTATCTTTTGACCCTGGAGAGTAATTTTGACTCGTGACAACTGGCATAATTTGTGAATATCACAATCAGAATGACCCAGTTGCACATTATTGAGAGAACAAAGGAGAGCCCATACGTTCACTGATCTGTGACTTCAGTTGAGCAGCTACTGGGTTATATAATTTCACTTTTCCCTATCTTTTGACCCTGGAGAGTAATTTTGACTCGTGACAACTGGCATAATTTGTGAATATCACAATCAGAATGACCCAGTTGCACATTATTGAGAGAACAAAGGAGAGCCCATATGTTCACTGATCTGTGACTTCAGTTGAGCAGCTACTTTTTATATAATTTCACTTTTCCCTATCTTTTGACCCTGGAGAGTAATTTTGACTCGTGACCACTGGCATAATTTGTGAATATCACAATCAGAATGACCCAGTTGCACATTATTGAGAGAACAAAGGAGAGCCCATATGTTCACTGATCTGTGACTTCAGTTGAGCAGCTACTGGGTTATATTATTTCACTTTTCCCTATCTTTTGACCCTGGAGAGTAATTTTGACCCGTGACCACTGGCATAATTTGTGAATATCACAATCAGAATGACCCAGTTGCACATTATTGAGAGAACAAAGGAGAGCCCATATGTTCACTGATCTGTGACTTCAGTTGAGCAGCTACTGGGTTTATATAATTTCACTTTTCCCTATCTTTTAACCCTTTAGGAGAGTAATTTGAACTCCTGATAACTGGCATAATTTTATACATATGAACTATATTTTCCCAATATTCAAGCATAATGACATTTTTCGAATGCTGGGAAAATATAGTAGTACATGTATAAAATTATGCCAGCTATCACCAGTTCAAAAAAAGTCCTGGTTTAACAGATAGGCGAAAGTGAAATTATGCAACTCAGTAGCTGATCAACTGTTCTCTCAATGATGTGCAACTGAGCCATTGGATTATGGATGCTGATATTCTTTAATGGACGACAGCTGAATTATGAATGACGGACGGACGCTTGTAATTGGGCAGAAATTCCAGCAGCATGACAAACCCAGTGTGTCAGCCAGGATATAAAATCTACCTGTCAAAGTATCTCATTTTGCTAGATTTGGACAGTCTACTAAATTTCCTTTCTTCATATCCATCCCATGTTAAATTTTCAAAATCTTGTCTATCCAAATTTGAAATTGTCTGTCCATTGGGATATATCTCTGGCTAAATCCTGTTAATGAGAAAAGACAAATACTTACACTATACTGCTGTGCCATTGACAGAGGTAAGATCCCAGGTTTGGGTTTTAAATATCCTTCTGCCTCTGTTACTTGTACTACATGTAAGTCAGAATCTGCAAGATGAATATCAAAAGGCAATTAATGAATTATTATAAAACCTGATCAACATCGATAAAATATATATTACTGTATCCTATCAGTTGACATCAAAACTGAGGCATCACCTACTTAACTTGCTCAAAAATCAAATCAGGATAGTAGAAATAATTATAGACATGACACACCTCCATTTTTTCCGAGATATGGAAATGCCAGCAGTTAACAGACCAGGCTGTTAAGGAAACATGGGGTTATCGGCCAATACGCACGAAAAGGACGAATAGCCGATCACACTATTCAACATTTTCAATGGATTCATAACCACTTCAAATTTGATTCCTGATTATATTCAGAAATGGATTACAGAGACATCACACGCCCTCAAATCAAGAGTTTGGGGGGGGGGGGGTGTGGATGGTGGTATCACAGTGCAGTGTCGAAATATAGGGTCTCTATACATGTATATAACCCCATGCTTTACATAAAAGTACACAAGTTCATAAAGTTAGACCGTGTTTCGCAGTTCATTAGTCTAGGAAACCAGCAATTATTTCCTCAGATATGGAAATATGTATTTTTTTTATTAGAGTACTTTGAACTCCAAACTCTGTATAGCAAGAGAGAATGCCATGCTCTATATCTTTGCATATTCATATCCCAAATCTGATGCAAGGGGGCGCTGCTAGGGGCGCTGTTATGAGTCACTGAATGACTGGTCCCGAATAACGAACTGCGAACTTTATATGAACGTAAAATACACCAACGTCTGAAATTCACTTTGGTTGAAACGAGAAATAAACGGTTTACATGTACCTCCAAACAAAATACAGCTCAGCATCATCTACATTGTGCAGAATCTGTTCAGTAAAAACAAGGAACATCGGAACATCAGCTTAAATGCCCACTACCTGGTGGTCTTCAAAAACCCGAGAGATACCACTCAACTGCTGCACCTGGCGAGACAGATGTATCCCGGCCGCACACCGTTTGAGTTGGAAGCCTTCAAAGATGCGACAAACCCTCAGCACGGGTATATGCTCTTCGACCTCAAGCAAGCCACCCCCGAACATCTTCGACTACGGACCGGCATCTTTCCCGGAGAGGCCCACCACGTGTACATGCAAAAATAATGTAAACACACCCACAGTGGCTCGCCCAGCTGGCGTCTGTGTGTTTGATGATGGGGATAATGAAAAGAATGAATACCACAGCAGGGTTGACTTTGTCTCTGTTCTCTGAAGTGGATAAAAAGAGCAGAGTTGTGGGCTCTAGCATTAGTTGTACATGATGTCTGCGCGAGTACGGAAGCACGCTCCCACGCTCCGTGTATTGAAGACGGCCCCACCCGAGTTGGTCCGAACCATTGTACGCGGTGCGGACCCTGACCTTGTACGCTGTCTGTGCGAGATCGGGTACAACCTGTTAAAAGGCAACGTACCACTGACTCCGGCTCAGAAGACCAAGTTGGCCAAGCATAAGACAGGTCTCCGAACCTTAGTCCAGAAGCGGGTCCCTCAAACACAAACGAAAAAGGTGTTACAGAAAGGCGGCTTTCTCGGAGCCATCTCCACACCGTTGGCCGCTTCCGTGTTGGGTCCAGTATTGGGTGGACTCTTCGGCCGACAATGAACCACACGGGAAAAATCGTGCTCGTCGAACCACGATTCCTTCAAAACCTCCAATCGCTCTACCCTGTCCCACCTACGGTGAAGACCATAAACACCCTCGATGGAGAGATGCAACAGATCTTACAGAGACCGGGGTTAAGCGACAGTGAGAAAGTACAACGGTACAATGAGACGCTTCAACGGTACATGACGTTCATGGACCAATACAAAACCCTTTCTACCTCACCACCACCACCACCACCACCACCACCACGTGAAACACCGCCGACCTCAGCACCGCTCCAACAGCCGCCATTACCAGGGGTACCACCCACAGCCCCACAGTGGATGGAAGACGAAGTGCTGAAGAGTGTACCTGCATCGTTCAAGAAACAAGCTGGCCTGGTATTACAACGGATGAAACAGAATCCTAACATGACTTGGAATGATAAAGGCGAACTCCTGGTACAGAATCAGGTGGTCCCGGGGACCCACATGACGGATTTAGTGAATGACCTGATGCGTCAACGCAGGTCGCACACGGATCCTCGAGGATGGGAGGCCTTCGCTCAAGGCTTGAAAGACATGCATGTACCACAGGAATTGGTGGGGAACCCCCACCGCTGGGCCTTTATGCAGCGAACCCAGCAATCGCCGAGTGGCCCACTACCTTGTTGGGAAGCCGACTGGGAACCGGAGTCACTCCCCAAAGCTCCACCACCACAACGGGCACCTTCTTTTCAGACCTTTAAAAAACCACCCTCGATCAGGACACCCCACATCTCCAGAGCCGTGACACGTAGCAAGTCAACGCGACGAACACGACGC
Source organism: Hanleya hanleyi (assembly GCA_036873755.1). Taxonomy (NCBI): domain Eukaryota; kingdom Metazoa; phylum Mollusca; class Polyplacophora; order Lepidopleurida; family Hanleyidae; genus Hanleya; species Hanleya hanleyi. Next base: position 21,943 of record JAVTVY010013963.1, read on the forward strand.
CGGACACAACCGCCCAAGGCCTGGAACACCTATTAAAACCAACAGCAGCAGCAGGACAGCTCAGTCGCCATGTTTTACCTCACCCTACCCAGTAACAGTTCGCTGGATGTGTTTCCTGACAACACCGTGGCCAAGTACGTCACCCAGTTACCGCAACCGTTGCATTTACCTGGACGATGGGAATGTGGCCTCGTGGATATCCAATACCCTTACTCGTGGTACAACGTGCGAGCCAATGAAGTATGGTACGACGTGACCTACGAAGGCAAAAACACCCGACTCACCCTCCCCGAAGGCCAATACGATACTCCCAAGGAGTTCATGGGTGGGCTGTCAAGACTGTTGCATTATAAGGCTCTACGGGTGGTCACGAATATTTCAACACCCATCAAATCATTTCCCTTCAAGAATCACGTGGACTTCGATTACAACGCACACAACGACAAGGCACAGCTTATCGTCACCGCCAACGAGAGTGTCGTACTGAGTCCTATCCTACAGCAAATGCTGGGTTTCGATCTACAGACGTTCGCTGGTCCCACCGCCCACCATGGCGAGATCCCGATGGATATGAAGTCGGGTATGTACGGACTCTACGTCTACTCGGACGTAGTCGACAAACCGACATCAACACGATCACAGTGGATATAAGAGATGACACGGGACGACCGGTGGCATTCGAACGCGGGAAAGTGGTGCTGACACTTCATTTTCGACAAGCACGTGCTCCCCACTTTGTATAATGAAAGTACCTTACGAGTGCAATGCACGCAGCTATATGGCCTATTATGCCCAACAGGGCGGGGGTGGCTTTCCGGTCTTTAGCGGTGCACCCATGCAACGAGGACATGGACTGGGGAACATACTCGGCAGCATCGTCAAAACGTTCCTGCCCTTGGTGACGCGTGGAGTGAAAGCAATCGGCAAACAAGCGGTACGCAGTGGACTGCAAGTGGCCGGTGATGTCTTGGGGGGTACGGCACCCAAAGAATCCTTGAAACGGCGGGCTAAAGAAGCGGGAGGCGTCTTGGTGGTCAAAGCACAACGCACCGTAGGGAATAAAAGAGCTGCCCCACCGAGACCACGCACCAGTCGACGACCGACCCAGCGACGACGCACATTGAAGACCCAGGATATCTTTTCTTAAAACATGACCTTGATCCACGCCGAGTCCTGCCCCTCCACCAACAGTGAATTTGATTTGTGGACCGTGCCGCCCACACAGACCAGTGTCGAACAAGGATTATGGGTGAAGCATCTCCTGCTCTCCAGCATCAACGAAACAGGGCCCATCGAGTTCACCATCAGTAATGCGGATACGGCCTATGTGGATTTAGCCCATACATACTTGTATGTGAAAGCCAAGGTGGTCAATGGGGAAGGCACCAGAATCATCCAAGCTGCAACGGTGGGCTCGACGAATCTCTGGCTGCACTCGATGTTTCAACAAGTGGATATTTTTCTCAGCGACAAACTCATCAGTGACTCGACCAACACGTACCCCTATCGAGACACTGTTGTCGTATGGCCGAGAGGCTAAAAAATCTCAGCTGACAGCCGCTTTATTCTACCAGGACACACCCGAGCACATGGACAAGGTGGACAATGTGGGATATAACAAACGGAAGGCTTGCACTGCGAACAGTGCCTCGGTGGATCTCATGGGTCGACTGCACGCAAACATGTTCATGCAAGACCGGTACCTCTTGAACAAGATCCCCATCAAAATCCGACTGATACGGGCGCCTCCGACCTTCGCCTTGATGGCCACTAACGTAGAGGGGCATGCAGCGGACTATATGATTGTCATCCAAGAGGCAGTCCTGTATGTCCGAAAAGTGAAACCGAAGCCAGCCGTTCAATTGGGACACATGAAAGCCTTGGAAACAAAACCAGCCCAGTACCCTATCCGACGTGTACAAACCAAAGTGTTCTCTGTGCCTGCTGGAAATATGGGCGCCAACAAAGAAAACCTGTTCCTGGGGGAACTACCCAAGCGATTGAACCTGGCCTGTGTGGAAAATACCAGTTTCAGCGGAGCCTACCCAGAGAATCCGTTTGACTTTAAACATTTCGGCATCAATTTTGTGGCCCTGCATGTGGATGGACAACAGGTACCAGCCACGGCCCTAACACCGAACTTTGGGCGCAGGAATTCATTCGAGCCTATCAGAGCCTGTTTACAGCCAACGGTCAAATCAACCAGGATGAAGGGAATTTCATCAGTCGGGAGGACTACGCGAACGGATACACGTTGTTCTGTTTCGATCTCACCCCCACCTTAGAGGACGACCATCAGCTGGCCCTGGCCAAGCAAGGCAATTTACGGTTGGAAATCCACTTTGCACGAGCCCTCGCGACCACCGCCAATGTGATCTGCTACGCCGAGTTTGACAACATCATTCAAGTGGACAGAGCGCGCAACGTCCTGTGTGACTTCTCCACCTAACATGGATACAGACCAGATAACCACCGTGCTGGAGAATGACCCAGAGACACGTATGGTCTTTCAAGGGGTGTTCGCCCGAGATGTGTTCCCATTAGAGCGTATGTATCCTGCTGCATGCGTTCTCAACACGGACCCGATGGATCGGCCCGGTGAACATTGGGTGGCCGTGTACTTGACAGAACAGCAGGGCGAAAACTTTGACCGGAACGGCCTGCTACCCCTCCATCCCGATTTAACAGACTTCATGGATCAAGGCACAGAGACGTGGTGTTGGAACAGTCAAACGTTGCAAAGCCTGACCAGTAGCGGATGCGGACAATATTGCTTGTTTTACCTGTACCATCGATGCCGGGGAAGACCCTTATCTACCATCGTACAGATGTTTGACGAGTACCCCAAGGCCGAGGACCGCGATGTACTCGTATATGACTGGGACGCCCATCATTTCAATGTTCAAGCCCCGTTCTGGGCTTAAGTTCTTTCAATGTACACATGCCCGCTGTTCTGGGCTTAAGTTTACAAGCCCCCCTGTTCTGGGCTTCAGTTCTTTCAATGTACAAGCCCCCTGTTCTGGGCTTCAGTTCTTTCAATGTACACGCCCCTTGTTCTGGGCTTCAGTTTTCACGTGGTTGTTCTCACGTTGTTGTTGTTCACTGAATAAAAAAATGAGATCTCACCAAAAAACCCTGTCTTGTGTGTTTTATTCATAATGCATAAATGCCCAATGTGGAGATTCAGTCAAACTGAAATCAGTGATGTAGGATGGGGCCAAAATGTAACCCATCAATGTTAGAATGCAAGAGCACTGTAGTAAAACAGAGAGCCAATGAAATCAGCCCACAGACCAAGTACGTATTTTGGTCTAGGTTTGGAGCGGGCATTTCATTGAGGTGTGTGTAAAGGAAGACGGTGAGTGAAGACTCGTCCAACACGTATAGATTAAGTTTATTACTATAAGTTATATGAGCATAATGCATGAAACTGGCTTTGAACACCGTATTAGCCAATCAGTGGCCTAGAATGGAGCCAAAGGTAACCCATCCATGTCCAGAAAAACTTACCCGAGTGTACAAGAACCCGGATGTAGGCGCGGACGTAAGCGAAAGCATCCCAGTACCCGGATGTAAGCGTAGACGTGAGCGAAATCCTAGTACCTGTCAATTGGTTCTTTTTATCGATCGCTCATTGGCACTTTTTTCTCGACCGCTGATTGGTCCAAATGGAACTGCCCATCCTTCCCAGGTTAATTTACAATCCCCTTTTGGGGTTCAAGCTCTGACTATCGATGCCGCAACATTGTCCCCTCCGAACCTTGCCGAAAGGGAGACCGTTTGACCTGGATGTGACCTTTTGACCCGACATGCATCCGCGCACTGCCGGTGATGACGCGCACTTCCGGTGAACCCGCGCGCGCGCGCTGCGACCGGGGCGGGCCGGCCCGGGGCGGGAAAAACCCCAGAGGTTGAACCTACGGACGTCTACGGGAACATTGGAACTCTTCTATGTTTGGAGGTAGTTTTAGTGAAACCCGGAAGTGACGTCACAACCCAACCAACCACAACCTTGGACCCCTAGTGGTGGGTTAAAACACACCACCACGCATCCCCCAACATGCCTGCTTTCTATACTACGGCCAGACTACGCCTGCGCAGACCCTTGCACACAGACGAACCCTGAGTCCAGTCCTGCTTCACAAGAGCTTCAACATAAGACCTCATACAACTCCATCGGGCCCATAGTGACCCCTGTCGGCGCCAAAATGGCTATTTCCATACACTTGGTCTGCTGCGCATGCGCAGCATGACGTCAGTTCCACGTTACACCCAACCCGTCGGATAATCCCTCACGACTGCTTCACATGGATACCTCACTCGACCCAATCGGCCCACCAGGGACCCCCCTATAGCCCAAAACGTCTATTTCCACACACTTTTCCCACAATTCCCTGTCTGCGCATGCGCAGACTATTGACAACGAAGGACACACTAGTCCAGTCAGATGCTCCCTCACATAGGCTTCACACTCATACCTTACTCGACACCATCGGATCATTAGGGGCTCCCCTAGATCCTAAAACGTCTATTTCCATACCCTTTTCCCATAATTCCCTGTCTGCGCATGCGTAGAATGTTGACAACGGGCGAAACACTAGTCCAGGTGGATGCTCCTTCACGAATGCTTCACATTGATACCTCATACGACTCCATAGGGCCACTAGTGGCCCACCTAGACCCCAAAACGTATATTTCCATACCCTTTGTCCACCGCGCATACGCAGAATGACGATATTTCAACCGCACACCTAGCCCATCGAATGCCCCTTCACGAATGCTTCACTTTGATACCTCACTCGATCCAATCGGTCCACTAGCGGTCCCTACAGATTGCCGAACACTTCCACGAAAACCCACGGTTTTGAGACTACTTTCGGTCCGCGGAGGCAGACCGCATCACCGACAGACCGCATCACCGCGGAGAAATACATGCCCCCAAGGTCACGCCCCATTCATCCAGACCGAAAGTGACGTCATACCTGCGCACAACACTCCTGCGCACACCGCCCCAATACCGCATTTTTGTTCCCATGCGCAGAATGACGATATTTCAACCCCACACCTAGCCCATCAAATGCCCCTTCACTAATGCTTCACTTTGATACCTCACTCGACCCAATCGGTCCACTAGCGGTCCCTACAGATTGCCGAACACTTCCACGAAAACCCACGGTTTTGGGACTACTTTCGGTCCGCGGAGGCAGACCGCATCACCGCCAGACCGCATCACCGCGGAGAAATACATGCCCCCAAGGTCACGCCCCATTCCCCCAGACCGGAAGTGACGTCATACCTGCGCCCAACACTCCTGCGCACACCGCCCCATACCCCATTTTTTTTGTTCTCGCGCATGCGCAGTGAGGCGCTGTTACGCCAATTTATCGTGGCCCTACTTCTAGCATGTCATTGTGGGCAAACTCAAAACCAGACCTCTGACATGCAGCCCCTGCATTTTATAATATTTTATATATTTATTTTATAATACTGGTTTCTATTGAATGTGGGATCTGCCTGTCTATACCAAAATACCCCAAATAATGAAACCCACATTTTAAGTTGAATCACAGGCTTGGAATCTGTTCTAAACATTCCGTGGGTTTTTTTATTCAAGCATTCTCACAACAAGACAACTTTTCTGAACTGAAAATAAAAATACTCTGCCATGTCTAAATTGGTAATAAGTATCGTTTCTGGCTACGAGACATTTTGGTGCGGTTTCTAGGGCAGACCCTACATTCAATAGAAATCAATATTATAAAATATTCTGTAAGGGCTGCATGTCTGACTATGGCTGTCAAGCCATGCAGCACTTTCAATTTCGAATTTCAGATCCCGCACAAGCTCACGATCTTCAGTAGCATAATCTGCAAATACGATTACATTTTATATAAATTGCCAGGTATATTAACTTGAAAATTAATCTGATAAGCGCGCACAATGTTATTACGAATTGTTGTTGTTGTTGTTTATCTGTAAATCCACTCTTAACTCGATGGGTATTTATCACTAGTGATACATGGTGCTATATTCCCAAAAATGCTGTTTGTAAAGCATGGCGTTGTTGTTGTTGTGGCCCCCTCTGCAATTCATTTTTGGCTTGTCTCGCCACACCCGGGGCATACTTATCGATGATTCTGCATCAATTTCGACTTTAAACGTCTGCTGTTGCAGCGTCTTTAGTGTTATCTGCATTTTGTAAACCTTCAATCGACAAACTATCCGTAGTAAGTAGTTATTTTCAAGAATTATAAGACAAGGACAATCAACAAACTCATACTAAGTCGCCATTAATGATGACGTCACGTGGTTGAACTCTCCAGCATGCGGTCCATTTCTGATCTTACATCTCGGAAAGTGGCAGCCCTTCCGCATACTTCATGTTCATGCATTCGCTACAGCTTGAATGGTCACAGTAAAAATCAATACTCTTGGGAAAAGATAGTCGTATGGGACGTATCAAATAACTGACAGTTACACCTGATTCTCATTCTGAATCGTATCGTGATAGCTTCCTCGATAGCTCCCGACTGTAGGAGAGGCGACCAACTATAAACGCTGTCAGTGACAGTGTGAATTCTCGGTGAACGATGTACACGTGTTCGTGAACGTCAGTGGACGTAGCGGCTTCTGGGGCTAATTAATCTACGTTCGGTTTAAGAGCTCAGAATACACAAAAGGTTTTTTTTATCGATTCTGTTATCAACACGACATCAGTCAAGTTCAATCATTTGTCAAACACCGAATTCGAATTCCTGCTGTTTACAGCTGCTGACGAGTTTGATGGAATTTACGGCAGGGAAACATGAAATTGCAACAAATTCTTTAATGCGACAAATTGTTGTTGCAGTGTTGTAGTCTGGAAAAATTACAGATTCTCTCAGATGTGGATTCAAATTTATGCGTACGACTTCTTAGTTTAGAACAGCGCACAGACATTCTCTCTCGATGACATGAAACTGAATAAAAGGCATGGGTTAGACAGATTCTCTGTAGAATTTTACACAGGTATTTGAGTCCAAATCGTTGGATACCGGTACATTGTGCAACCCACTTAAAGGAGTACTTACCTTATTTTTGAGTGTGACTATATTTATCAGCAATCGTATTCCAAACCTTATTGTAAAAAACTTATGTTGATAGAATGCGAAATAAAGAAAATATTGACTATTTGTCGCTCGCAACGGCGTGCACTGGGTGCCGCCATTGCACCACTACGTGACGTTTTTAGATGAGCGGAAGTGAGATTATACTCATCTAAAAACGTCACAACGTCATGGAGATTTAAGGTTGATCGCGCTGATCATGCCGATAATTCGAAGGAGAAGGAACCCAGTTAATTCAATGACGTTCTAGTTGATTTTAGTAGTTCAAGTGTAATCATGAAAATGTTTATGAACTTAGAAGCATCGTCGTTCAACTGAAATCACTGGAAAATTGCAGAGGACACTCTTTTAGTTTACCGCTTAGTTTCAAATTTTGTCCAAATTGAATCGGGCGAGTCTCAGTTGAAAAATTTTGGGATAGAAATTTCTCAGTTGGCGAAGATAATCTAAACCAATTTCCTTTTAGGAATCCCCATGTGGGATTTGCCGCGCCAGTTTATTCTTGGAATTAAAACTCGAACCCAGAGTAATTCAAATGCCGTATAACGTCCCTGGATCAAGCGTTAGCCGTGACGTTGTCCTGAATTCTGACGTCATCAGTCACGTCATCCCACAGGCAAAATGGCGGCGCCCACGTCGACCTCAAAGCGGAAACATGACTTCATAAATTGTGATAAATATAATAGGTTATCGCCTTCTACGAAAGTAAAATAGTTGGATATATTTCTTTAAGAGTCTAACCTTTGTAATAGAAACCTGTATAAAATAAGCTAAGTACTCCTTTAAGGGTGACCTGTCCTGTTGTTCTTGTCAGTGTTTGCTAGGACAAATGATCTCATCAAGTTAATAAATGGATAATGATCAGTATGACATGTATAATGATTTGAAATAATAACTTTGTTGCTTATTTCTTTGTAGCTACCAGCTCTAGTGTATATGGATAATGTTGATAGAACGTGCAGATTGAGACAACAAACACTTTCACTTATAAACATCATGGCTGAGCAAAAACAGGATTATAAAAAGTCAAGTAGAAAGAAAACAAAACCTACAGAAGGTTTTGTCCCACCAGACCCAAAAGAGTGACAGTGCGCATTCTTCGTGCTTCGCAAAATGAGATTTTGTCGCTTCAGACCTCACACAGGACACACATTCTGTGCTGAACATGCACTGGCTTGCGGGGTAAGTCCATAATATCGTAACTGCATGGTACAGTACTGCGAGACCAGTATAGAGCAATATTATTTGTGTTTTCCGTATTTTTTTCAAATGGCAGATGTATTAAATGTGATGACAATTTCTATCTGTCCATCTGTCCACCCAACTGTAGACAGTCTATATCTAGGACCGTTTTCTATCTACATTTCCAGCGTTTTGTGAGGGGTTACCTGATGGGGAGACAATGTGTCGCATACTAAATTCAAAGGTCAAATATCACTGGCCTTTAAATCTGAAAATAATTGAACCTTTTGTGTCTGGTCTAAGCTTATATCTGTGACAGTTCTGAAAGTTCTCTTTAATCTGTGTAATTTGTTAGGTAGGGTATACTATTTATTTTGATCAGACTAACTAAGCTTATAGACAATCATGTACATACATCTTCATTATTCTACATGCAAATTGATAATTTATGTAATTATATTCAGTTGGGGAATTTGTTATCAATTCTGTATATGTAAAATGTCTCTTGGACATCAAGTATCAGCATGTTTCTGTCCGTTCATGATAGGTATCTTTCGTGTATTTTTCTGATTGCAGTCTACGTTAGACAGGACAAGAGTTCAGTGCCCCTACAACCCCAAACAGTAAGTTACACATATATCCCTGATATGAGATTGTTTACAGTACATGCATGCGAGGTTAAACCTTAATTCTCTCTTCCTCCTTGTTTACAGTATTTACAATGCAGAGAGATTATGCTGCGGGCATTATTATAATTATGGTAAAAAAAGCTTGAGATTTTAATATTCCTAAAAATTCTAAAATGAGAATTCCCACTTTGCCTCCTACCACACAGCAAATCTGAATAGCTAAAGCTGGATAAAACAGTAAACTTTGAGGAACTTTCGAGCGGTTTGTGAATTTTAAAATAAACTTGCATCTTCTGGTGTGGAGTTTGACTCGTAAAAAAATCTGAGAAAATTGTTCATGTGTCCCTCCCATTTAGCAATCTTTCTTGGATAAGATTTTTTTGATTATTATTTAGTTAAACTCATTTGTCATTTGTTCAGATTTGTTTATACTATAGACAGAAAAATGTGATTTCTCATTTGAGAACTTTTATAGATTCTATCAAATGGTTCCCACACGTCATATTTTTTTCATGATAAATTGTTGTAAGACTGGTATATTTGACAGTTTACTGCAGTTTACTGCTCTTAGGAATGGTCAAAGTTCATAAAAAAAAAAACTTGAAACCCTCCACTACTACATGTACGCCTGTTTGGAAATGGCGAAGGCTGTGACCTGCTGACCCATGATGTTGAAATCTGATTACGATCGTTTGAAGCAAGCAACCGCAGCTAAGGTCCTGGGCGACATTTCTATTGTAACGCCAACAACGTCACAAAGCTAAAATGTAATGCCTTTGTTGAAGTCATGATGATCTCATCATACAAAATTGTTATGCAATGTACGTCACAATGGGACGTTGGATACAACCGACTTGTCGACATTATACAACGTTATCGTAATCAGACTATGACGTCATGGGTCACCGGTAATACGGATTACCACATCTGTTCCGTTGTGTTGAAAAATCTAATTTGATGTCATCCTTTTTAGCAAAAAACTATGTTTTAATGTAAAGTATGCAGGGGTTGTTTGGTAGAACCTTTAAGAGAAACTCATCAAAAATCCAAGAATACAGCTGGATGAGCATTCTGCACCATCCATACCTGACAAAATCAGCCTTCAGTATAAGCTTTGTTAAAACAATTATAAGTAAAGTGTATGGAACTATTGACTGCGTATATAAAAGGTGCTAAAAGTAGGACTACATGTAAAGTACGGTACGTCAATATATGTCAGGAAGTCTTGCGGAGAGATTTCCTTGTTTTCTATATATCTTTTTCCCCTTCTAGCACACGTTATGAAGACTGTTTGGAGAAACACCTCAAGAAATGTATCAAAATGACAACAAATATCAATGTAAGTGTATAGCATGTCTATACTAGCATAGAGTAAGAGAGTGGGGGTTGGATAATTTACATATACATTGAGGATTCGAAGGAAGTTACGGAAGGACCACCAATTTGATTTCTGATGAATTTTTTGCTTTCCTTTTTTGTTTTCCTTTTTTCTGATATATTGAATATATTTTAAGAATGAAGCACAAATTGAATGCTTTCCTCCACGTATTGAAGAGCTAATGCGCTCATGTTGAATATAGACATCAGCTAACACTGGACAATACCTCTTTTGAAAATGACGTCATCCCAAATCCCGGAATCCCTTTTGAAAATTTGAATTGACCAATCGAGCAGTTATAACCGGAGAATACTCCATGATGCAGGGTTCTTTTTATAAAGCTCAACACATTAAATGAGGTTGAGTAAACCCTTGAAAAAAGTATATTGTAAATCAAGAATAGTTCCATCACTGTCCCAAAGTATTTTTTTTATTTATTTTTTTCAATTTTTTCCAACCGAACAAAAAAAAACACGATAACCTTCAGATGGTGGTCCGTTAGTGCCATTGCTCATTTTCTTTCTGAGATGTCGTCAATGTTACAACTTTTCATCAATCAAATATAGGCCTACTGCTATGCACACTGTAATATGGACTACATTGCAGACATCGATATATTTTGTGAAATAGCAAACAGATATTTTGCTCCAGTTGCATAATCTATGTCCAATTTAATATGTAACATTAACATTATTGTTTAGCCATTAAATAAGCAATAATGTTTCATGCTAAAGCTTCAAAATACTTTCCTATCGATGTCTACCTCCCTATTGAGCCAGCATGAGTGGTTTGGAGGTACATGTATCTGCAATCTATATCGAGAGAATAGGAAAATGGAATGGTCGTAACAGTCCACCAATATAACCGCATGCATTAACTTCATTTTATTTACTATAAAAAAAATAGTTTTGGACAGTGATGGAACTATTCTTTCATTTACAACATTCTTTCCCTTTTATTTCTATTCCAGATATACTATGAAGAGGGCATCAATTCCGGAAACTCGGATGAAGCAGACGTCGAACATAACAAGGTATTTTAATGATGATCATCATATTTCATATCAAGATTAAGAAGTATAATTTTATCGTTCGTACTCTACGTATCTTTGAACAGAAGTGCTAAATTTATTACATTTTCTTGATGGTTCTCAGAGAATGAAATTTTGTTTTTTTCTGATTTTTGCCTGTTAATTACCACTTGATAATTCCGTTCTGTTTTCGGGCAGTTGATAATAAAGGAAAGATAAGGCAAGCGATGACAGTTTACAAATCTGTAGTTCAGCTGGGCTTGGAAAATCAGAGCTTTTTGAAAGCTTCTAACAGACAAAATACTTAAATCAAGTGAAGTACATGTAGATAAATTGTAGACTATAATCATACTAAAAGGAGAATCTGAAAACCTTTGCATTTCATTAAAGGTTATACAAAATGGTCTCAAAATCTGCTACTTTTTTGTGCTAAATTGTTGTAGATGTGATTATATAGACTTGTTTTACATTTTTGTATGTTTTCAAACTGCCCAAGGTTGGAAATAGCAGCAGTAAAGTGCGACAATTTCACGCCCCTTTCAAAACGGCGAAAGCTGTGATCGCTTGACATGTGACGTCACAACCTGATTACGATCTCGGTTTCAATGCCTGTTGTGACGTCAAAATGTCAGTGACATCACGCTAGAACTCCCACAGATGGGTGAATCTTTCGTAACAACGCCCGACGTCATAGACTATGACGTTTACGGCGCAATCGTAATCAGGTTGTGACGTCATGCACTGGAGGTCATGGCTCCAATACATTTTCTCCCACATGGGTGCTATTCATGTCCTAAAACCCACTTCGACGACATCATTCAAGAAAAAAATACTAATTTGTTGTTTGGAACAATACCGGATATGTTTTAATGCAAAGTAGTATGGAGTCATTTGGTATAACCTTTAGAGCTGTGTAAACTGAATTCTCATTAGCTAAATATCTGACTTGAAGATTCTATCAAATACCCTCTGCACACTTTACATGAAAACATACAGAGAAGCGGTGTGAAGAATAAGTTGATATTTTTTTCTACCAAAAATGTCATCAAATTGGATTTTTAACATGATAAAACAGATATGGTGAAAAACTTATTGAAGCGGTAACCGTTGACTCATGACATCATCAACTGATTACGATCACGTCGTATAATATCGACTAGTTGGTTGTGTCGGACGTGCTAATGTGATGTACAGTGCGCAACAGTTGGGTATGATGACTTCATCAACAAAGGCATTATGTTTAGCTTTGTGATGTGCTTGGCATTCCAATGGAAATGTTGCTAGAACATTTGACCAATCGTAATCAGGCTCCTGCGTCACGAGTCAGCAGGTCACAGCCTTCACCGTTCCCAAACAGACGTGGTAATGGAGGATGTTTGTTTTTGATAAAGGAGAAGAAAACATTGACCATTCCCAAAAACAGTAAATCGCTATTAAATGTCAATTCTATAACACTTGCGTCAATAACATCGAGCCATGTATTACACGTTTTAGCATGGTTATGTTAAATCAAGACCTGTCAAGTGCAGGTGTTCATTGGGAGATTCCATTTCACAAGTTAGATGAGGAAAGGGACGCCTGCTTTCATACAAGTAACAATCGAATAAAACAAACAAATAAATTACTAAAGACGAAATTTCTTTCTCAAGTTTAACTGTTGTTTCCATCGTGAAATTGGTTAACAAAGCGACACAAATAGACATATCCATGTAATTTCCACACAGCTGATGCAGCTGACAGTATCACTCCCCATGCCATTTGAGAGACCACATACACTCGTCCACTGACATTGGCACGATGCCAACCGAGACGGGAGCATCAGCGAACAAATTTTTCCAATAAAGACGAAACAAAAACCAGAAATAATGACATGCCATTTTACTTCAGGACGCAAGATCCATTTCACAGTATAGACCTACTTTGACTTAATGATGGAAGAAATAGATCATAAGTACCATTGAAAAAGGTTAATAATCCATTGTTTAGGGCTTGGAGAGGGGAGAGTGTAACCAGCCCACCTTGTCGAAATTGGATTACATCATGTTTATGATCTGTCCATAGGCTTTTATACGGTCTAAATTATTGAACCCTGCTCATTAGTCAGGGGACACATTTGTACAAGTGATGACGTATATATCATCTCCTTAATTGATTTTATCAGTATTCCCAAATCAATTTTGTAATGGTATGTACGCTTCATGGTAATGGACTTTCCATGAATTTAACAGATATTTGTCTTTTCTTAAAAAAGACTTATCACCACCTTGCACTCTTAAAGAAAGTCACAAATTGGCTGAAATCCCTTCTTGGGGCGATTTACTGAAAAATTCGTCCTTAACATCATGTTTAAAACAATATAAAGTGTCAATTTGTGGTGTTCCCCAATAATAAACGTTCACGGAATGGGGGACGGGAAAATTGTTCAGTTCTGTGGTACATGCCTGGAGCATGGTATACAGTCATTTAGCTAAAGAGAGACGGGATAAATCACGGTATCTACACCCGCCCCTCATTATAACACAGTTCGTCATACAATGGGTTTCAGTATAGCACATCCACCACTGTGTCCCCAATATATATCACGAATTCCACGAAAAAGCGGACATCGCTAAAAACAGCCCTTTTTCGCTTAAAATTCACTCCACATTCTGTCGTAGACCATATTTTAGCATGCTGATTTTTTTGTTCACTTTCTATGATCTCCGGGGATATGTCAATAACAGAGAAGATGTGTTTTAATCGCGAAAATATTTTTCCCGCAATTTTTGAACATGAAGAACTCAGGAAATTCGAAATTGTCAAGGAGGAAAAGTTGCATTTTACTTTGAAACATCTGTAGAAAAGATATGCAAATGACGAGAACTGTATACCATGTAGAACTGTATACCATATATAACTGGGTAAAACTAAAACTTCAGAGTTTAACTTTATAAGCAGAAGTGATAAATTCACCCAAGGATTATTTTTTTTTTTTTAGAAAATGTGTAATTAATAAAGCTCTTTTACCGAGAAGATTTAAAAAGCGCACTCGTGAATCCGTCACGGTTTTTTGGATGATTCAGTTACGGACAAAATTTAACCCATGTGACGATCCAATCGCGTTTTTCTCATGAGGACAGTTTTTTTATCATCCTTGGCTATGCTGAATGTTAATAAGAGATGTCATATAAGAATAATCGGATTGAAACAGAGCAGCAAAAAAATAGACAAAAAACACTAGTCAAGAGTCATGTCCGTTTTGGGTGATTCATTCACGAACATTTCGAAGCATGATTTACTGAAAATGTTGGATTATCTGTAAATTTTCATGGATCCGTAAACAGATGTCATATAGAATAGCAAACTAAACATAAAACTACATGAGTATGACCACGGAACTTTCGAGTACATGGCTTTGAATAAGAAAAAAGAGTCTTCCCAATGGTGATTCCCTCACGGTGGAATTCATGATATGTGCAATACGAATGCAATGTCAGTGTTATAATGAGGGTCAAGTGTTGATGATTGGCGTCAGAAAAAGGTGTCTTCCTCCCACCCTATGTACTATTCTCGGGAACATCCCTCACACCCTTGTACACTAGCAAAAACAGATAGATGGTCATATTTTGACAACAGAGCGCAAGTTTTTGTATTAGCCATCATGGCATTTGGCTCTTGATCCTTTTAACACCTGGTCAATGCCATGATCATGAGGACATCCCAGGTCAATTCCCAGAAGACCCACAGTGCATGTACAAGTATGTTCCCACACTGATCAGTGAGTGAGTAGGATTTAACGCAGTTTTCAACATCTTTTTCAGTCACATCACGACCGGTACCTACATGTGCCAGAACACGAGAGTGTGCACAGTTCCTATTATCCTGGACACTGATCAGCCCAGCCAGTACAGCACCCAGTCACCAATCCAAGTATTGACCGAGCTCAACATTGCTTAACTGACCATGTACATGTAGGTACAATGGTTTTCAAGATATGGTGGAAACCCTAAGCAAAGACTGATGACAGACGGACCTTCTTCTGCCAGTGACCTGGAAAAATTGATAAATGCGACTTATATTGACTCGGTCCTCGGTCAGTGTTCAGTCTGTCACCAGATTCATGCGCTTCACATTTCCGGAATAATGGAGGAGCATGTCCTAGCCAAGGTATATACTCAGTACTGGGACAACAGTGTCTATCAGCATGACCAGGAGCATGTATGGACTGGTGTAAATTTGGTGAGAACTCAGGCGGGTCTTCCAGAGATATGCTGACTGGTACCATATTGCAGAGTGGTTGGCTGGTTGGTTGGTTGGTTGCTTGAAGTTTAACGTCGCACCTAACCTTATTGGTCACACGGCGACGATGACCCAAACAAACATACCATAGCAAAACCCCAACAAAAACCTAACCAAAATTAGGCTCTACAGACACTGATCACAATGGATTGTCAGAGAGCCTAATATGTTTCTGCACTTTAATCTACCTCCTGTGCCAGCCAGACATGGTATGGTAAACCATGCTGACCTAAGCTGGAGGGCGTAATCATGATGCGTGTCTCAGCTATCTTAAACTTTGCAACCATTTGACAACGTAATTGAAAGATGCATGATGAACAGATTGAAAACTGTCCGACACATATGGGCCTGCTCACATAATGAGAACACCACCTTTTGTCCAATCATTGAGAATGATGCCAACGGGTGAATTTTGACCTCTGACCAATCTTTCGTCTTTTGCACACACCACGTGACTGGCAGGATACAGCAAATCCCTCTAATAATTCAATCACAGGAATCAAAATTTCCCACCATAAAATCAGGGGGTGATCAAATTTATTAGAACAGGAAGTTGACAAAATGGTTCAAAATCATTCAGATAATGCATCAATTCTTTGTTTTTTTAAAGATCTGAAAGGATGACCAAATTTATAAGAACACCTGATCGAATTTCAACAGGCTGATTTAATTATACGAGGAATTGCCATAGTAACCATATTTACCGTATTAAAAACTCAACTGTTCAAATTGCGACAGTGGCTGATATACTAGTGAAGGCACAAAGCTTATTATCCTGGCTTGGAACCTGGTGGTAAAGATAAAATGACATGGAACATGCAAATAACAAATGAACAATGTTCCGGACGACGAAAATACTGCCAAGGCCACCCCAAAATCAGATACGTATGTGACTTGGGGCATAATTTCTCTCGTTAATGTGTGTGAAACACATTCTAACAGTCTGTGAAATTTAGCAAAACCTGTGAGTTTGCAGCATTGTCATAGAACTGGCATGGCTGGATGAAATAGAAATTCTTTTTTTTTCTGGTTAAACATACAAAATAAGTTTATTTTGAGCGAGTAAGGTTTTCTGGGATTTGTAAAATCTCTAAAAACATTAATCACTCTCCTGGATTCTGTGTTGCGAGAGTGACCACTGTCTTCATTAATACACTTCAGTGAATTTCGAGGAGAGGGATCAAACGCTCTTCTGAAGGAATATTTAGTAGAGTGACAGAGAGCGAGAGTGAATTTTGAGGCGAGTGATCAAATGCTCTTCTGAAGGAATATTTAGGAGAGTGAGCGAGAGTGATCTCTCTCCATAAAACTGAGAGAGAGTAACCAAGGCAACATATATCCATACACCTCCTTATTTAAAGCTTGAACAATTTATTCATGCTTCAATACTGGAAAGGATTCATTTACTGGTTGAATATGAGGAGCAGATCTACTTAACACGGTATGAACTCTAATTATTACAGATTGTTTTTTCTTTTGTTTGATAGAAAATATGCGAGTGCCAATTCACATATGACAGCAGAATACATTGGCATCATTCGGTTGCCATGGAGACAACCGATTATCGATTACTCTAATGACGGTAATACATTAGATGCTTGCTGCAAGAACTCCAACGATGGGTGTACACCACTATTAGCAGAACTAAAATAATCAACGTAAATGAAAGTCCCACGCTGACAAGGTACCTCAGTAATGGAACATGGGCCTTATGAATGTGGGCATGGCTTCCGGTTTTAAAATATACTGCTTAACATTTGCACCACCCACAATTACTTTACAAGAAATAGATTCATGGTGAAATTCATTTTTGGCTTTCCTCCTTCAGTCTATGTCCGTTTTCTCATATAACTCATCGATGCGATAATTTTGCGCTCTTTTTCTCCGGTTTTCTAAATGAACGAATCATCCAGTCCCAGAAGCGTACATTTTTCCCCTCAAACAGGCGTAGTAGTTCATCGTAATAATAAAACTTCGCCCACAAAAAAAACACTTTTGGAATGTCGTTCTTAGGATTCAAAAGTCTTGTTTTTTTTCTTTCTTTTTGTCTAAAAAGCTCAATCAGCTTTGCTGTGGGGGGTCATCTTCAAATCCCTGGGAAAGCAAAAAATTCGCTGCTAACTCTTCATCTTTATCACATGCAAAATATGCTTGAATAACAAGGCCTTCGGGAAATCCAAGAGCTTTGAGCTGAAATGGAAAAACAAGCCAGTTAGAATCCATCCGCATTGCTCATGCGCATATGCACAAGTTTTGATGTCATGCATGTAGCACAAAATAATCCAATCTTAATAAATCAATATCCTATCAAAGCTCCCCAATGCTATATGTCGGCGACATATGTCGCTATGTAGGATCTTACTGATTTCAATTGAATTTGGTGTCCAGAGCACCCAGCTCATGAATATTTAATAGTCTTATGACATCAGGATGCATTATAACTACTTTACTTGCAGTAGGGGAGGGGGGCTAGGGTTATCTGGTCTCTATTTTAACCCAAGGTTTACGACAAGGACCAGTCCATAACTCTACCCCGCATTATGGTGCCAACCTGGCGGGAGGGCGGCAACATCAGAAGATTCCCCGACAGCTTGGCATGTGATTCAGCTGAACCAAACAGAAAGCACCTACCATTATGTTCCCTTCAAAGTACCGTGAAGAGTTCTCGGGATTGGTTAACACGCGCGTTACTGCAAGCCAGTTAGATCCCGCGAGCGACATCCAAATGGGGGAGCAAATAGGATTTAATTTTAATTAGATTGAGAATAATCTGATGTACATGTTCATCCCATAAATCCCAAAATGCCATGTCTCTGACTGTTTTCATGAAAAGTGTACAGGGGGTATATGGTTGGACCTTTAAGACACAGCTTTGTTCTGTCACAAGCTTCAATGTCTCTAAGGCAGATAGTATGATGGGGTAGATATTTGGTTGAGATGCACAATTAGAAAGATATTTCTCCATCCACCATGAGTGCATGGTAAAAGATTGAACATGCGGGCAATGATTTGGTTGGGACCAAGTCCACTTGCCATAAAGGGCAAGAGCAAATTCAATTTCACAGCAGATTTGGTTGCCCCTGGCAAGCGGGCAAGTTTTAAGTTACACGACTGCATTAGGTTAAACTGATAGGTATCAAGCAGTACAGTATCGTATCGTACAAGTTCTGCCCTGTACAGTACGAAGCAGTTACTGTACAGTATTGTTAAGTTAGGCAAGAAAAAGTAATAACTGTTTTGCACTATGGTTCCAAAACCATTAGGGAACGTGGATAGGTACAAACGCTTTTCGCTAAGAATTTTTTTTTGCTCAGGACATAAACAATCTGATGCCATGAAAATGCCAAATTAGAGGGGGAAAAAGATAATAAAAAAGATTTGTTTTTTAAGCATCGAATATCAGTGTTGAGGGAGAGTTGTCATCATCTTAGGGGCAATTTGCCTGAATTAGGAAATTTTCAATATATTCTCAAATTTGGGCTCGAGCAACTATCCTAACACAATTTTGCCTGAAATTACCGAGATCTACAGCCCTGGTAGGCCATTAAGTTCTGAATTATGCCTCTAACTGAAGTTTCGTTGCAATTCTCTTCGGGCAACTTGATTTTTATCCCAAAAGTTCTCTATGGATACATTCTCTCTTCATATGCAAAGTTTTCACTTGCACATTATCGGGAAATGCACAAAACAGAAGATGTCCATTCATTTAACCTTGCAGAAGCGGAGAAAACTCCATGACAAAAACAACATAATTCAAGCTTTTATGTAGTATTTGTTAACCTAATGTCTCAATTTCACTTTCCCCCCCGACAACAGATTGTCTCACACCTGTCTCTTCCATGTTAAATTGTCATTTAGGGTATCCCATTTAAAAATGGGTTAAGTTTATCCAAGACACCCTGACACATGGCAGGCTAAAAATCTCACGATATCACAGCGTTATTTCAAAATGTTATATTAAATGAATGAACACTACATAAATTTCCCAATTATTGTGCAAGGGAAAACGTGGGAACTCTTGAATGTGAAGAGAGAATACCCATAATGTGCATTTAGGATAAAAATTAATTTGCCCAAATTCCTGAGACTTGGCCCATGGCTAGAACATGGAATTGTGGGAAAACAAGAAGTAACTCACTCTTTCTATAGCGTCTTTCACAGCAGTTGTGACATGGATAACTCCTGGCATTTGTTGGAGTGCCCCTGCTCCCTGTGCCTGCCCCTCTGCTTGACCCTCAGCCAGTGCCCCACCCCCTGCCGGTTGTTCTCCCTCAATCGGGTCATCCAACATCTCCAAAAACCTCTGCTGATTCTGGTCAATAAACTGAAACAGGAAATGCACAATGTGTAATAGCAAGTTTACGTATTACGATAAAAGTCAAGTTGATATTGAAGGAACCAGGTTATGTGATAGTTTATTTGTCATACCATATCTTGAGGAGTGGAGACATAAATTTCCAAGTCAATGAATGAATCGACGATATACAGCTAAACCAAACTAAATAATCTTTATCTGCAGAATGACTTGATGAATCACTCACATCTCTTATTACGTATTTCTCAATAAAACTATATATCCAAAGGGTCCCACTCAGTCGAGCTGAATGAATACCCACTGAACATTCCATAGTTAAATACCCTTCTGATGTTGGGAAAGTACCGACCTGTATAAACTCATATACCCAAACGGTCCCATTCACTTATGCTGTATGAATACCCACTGAACATTCCATAGTTAAATACCCTTCTGATGTTGGGAAAGTACCGACCTGTATAAACTCATATACCCAAACGGTCCCATTCACTTATGCTGTATGAATACCCACTGAACATTCCATAATTAAATACCCTTCTGATGTTGGGAAAGTACCGACCTGTATAAACTCATAACCCAAACGGTCTCATTCACTTATGCTGTATGAATACCCACTGAACATTCCATAGTTAAATACCCTTCTGATGTTGGGAAAGTACCGACCTGTATAAACTCATATACCCAAACGGTCTCATTCACTTATGCTGTATGAATACCCACTGAACATTCCATAATTAAATACCCTTCTGATGTTGGGAAAGTACCGACCTGTATAAACTCATATACCCAAATGATCCCATTCAGTCGTGCTGAATGAATACCCACTAAATATTCCATAGTTAAATACCCTTCTGATGTTGGGGAAGTACCGACCTGTATAAATTCCTAAACCTAAATGGTATCATTTAGTCGTCCAATCGGGCGGCCCGGTCGTGTTTAATGCTGTGTGCAAGATTATTGTGGAGCCAATTGTAAAAAGTGTAAAACAGATAGAGACTTGGTGAATGGTGCATTTACCTGTAATAACTCCGGCCGTTGGCCAATTTGTTGCAAGATAGTTGGAAGTATACCTGGATTGGTCTGCACCAGTCGCCTCGTATGCTGGAACTGAGGCGTGTTCCGTAGAAATGCTAACGGATCTTCACCTGAGATAGAACAAATATTCTCATTCACAATGTCATGATGCACACAAATGCAGGAATTTTGAATAACATTATAATACACATCTGTCAAGGGTACCCAATTAATGATTGATGAAAGAGTTTATCTTGACAGCCTCACACCCAGCATTGTTTATATTAACAGTGAATAAACTTCAACTTGAATGTGTTAAATAGAAATTATTTCCCATTTGGCAAAAAAAACAACTAGAGCCTTAGGCACTGAAACGGGGCTATTTAAATGTAAAATAGGCTGTTGGAATAATTCCACTAACTATTTGATGTTCAGTTCCATGGCAAAGAGCCGTACAATCTGTAGTCTCACATATTTCTCTCAATAAAGATCTATAGTACATTAGTGTAATTGTACACATATATATATTTAAAAAAATAACTTGTGACTGATGGGACAGACATTTATTATGAAACCAACCTGATGAAATGATAAATAATGTCTTCTCTGCATATTACCAATATTTGTAAAATATTTTTACTTTTTTTCAGATTATAGAAAGCATATTCTTCAGCAGTAAAAGACAAAAGATGAATATTGAGATACAATATAAAATCTTCATGGTTAGATGGACTGGATCTATGCTGGGATGTATCCCCTCATGGAATCATATTATTTACATGTACCTCCTCCTGCCAGTACACCCCAAGTTTGGAAGGCTATAAATTCTTAAAATGGTTGTATGCAGACTTGTACTTGTAGTTTACTGCTATCTAAACATAATGACTTGGAGTTTGACCCTATCAATTGACCCTATCAGCTAAGTGAATCAAGCCACTGACCTAGGTCATGCATGTGTCTATGTTCTAAATGGTATAGAGGGTCTGGTGGAGGGGATGTTTGTGTGTTAGCCCTAAGTTACATACCCTGTAATACAATTTCTGCAAGAATCAAAGTCTAGAAAATTAGAATTTCTTGCCAACATGGCAAACATATATGTCTGCCTTAAACTATTTTCTTCTGTATATGTTAAGTGTTGTAAATAAAGTTTTTATCAACCAGCAATTTATGACATCCTTTCAGGAAAACTCTCTAAGTCAACCTCTGAATCAGTAGAGCAATATGGTGAAAATATTGTGCACTTCGAGGTAAAAGCACGAAATTTGGCATAGTTGTAACCAATGATGACCCGATCAATTTCTGATAAGGACCCACACACTTTTTTTTCCAACATGGCCGCCAAATTCAAGACGGCCGCCATAATAATGGCCAAATACTGAAATTACCTTAGTTCATGGTTTGATTTGTGTCAGAAGCCTAAAACTTGGCATGATGCTAGCTATTGGTGTCTCCGTCATTTTCCATTTAATGTTTCGGGGTGTTGACTACGACTTGAGGGATGTCCACGTCATCCGTGATGTCATTGATGACGTCATGAGTGGGATTATTGGCCACAGTGGGCATTTGGGGGTGTGAAGGAAGGTGTCTGGGATAGAGATGGTTTATCCGTGGTCCGAATGGGCCGTGTGGTGTGTTAACTTGTAGCTCTCTGCATGTATACGACGAATGGTATGGTATTTGTTGAAAGTCGCATTGTGCTACGCATGCGCAGTTGGGTAGTAGTGACGAAAGGTGTCATTTTGGACGTGGGAAATGACAAGTTTGGGCAATCAAGGGACCCATATTTTATCCAAATGGACCGGTTGGGGTATCCTATTGAAGCTTTCGTGGGGTTGAGTCAGACTGGCGTGTTTTAGATTGGAAGTCGTGCCAATCTACGCATGGGCAGTTGAGGTGTAGGAAGTAAAGTGGTCATTCTAGAGGTGCGCATGGGTATATTTGAGCGAGTGAGGGACCATTCTTGGTTCGAATGCGTCGTGTGAGGTATCAACGTGAAGCCCTCGGTTTGTAGACCACGACTTGAGGGATGTCCACGTCGTCTGTGACGTCATCGGTGAGGTCATCATTAGGAGATGTAGCCAAAGTGGGCATTTTGGGGGTGTGAAGGGAGGTTTTTGGGGTAGAGATGGACCATCCGTGATCCGAATGGACCGTGTTGGGTGTCATCATGTAGCTGTCTGCATGTAGAGAACGAATGGTATGGTTTTTGTTGGCAGTCGTATTGCGCTGCGCATGCTCAGTTGGGCAGTAGTAACATCAAGATGTCATTCAGGGTGTGCGTGGGAGTGTGTTTGAGCGATTGAAGGACCATTCTTGGTCCGAATGCATCGTATGAGGTGGCATTGTGAAGTCCTTGGTGTGTAGACCACGACTTGAGGGATGTCCACGTCATCTGTGACATCATTGGTGATGTCATCAATAGGAGTAGTATCCAAAATGGGCATTTTGGGCGTGTGAAGGGAGGTGTTTGAGGTAGAGAAATTGCCCGTGAGGCGTGCCCAACCCGCATCTTACGGCATGGACGTACTAACGATGATGAGCGAGTGAGTGCGCGCGCGCGCGTGTGTGTGTATGTGTGTGTGTGAACATCGTGCTTAGTTAGCCGTTTCTCTTTCGGAAGATATGGAGACTCTGAAGAGCCTTCTTTTCTGTCGCTGGCCACAGCGTCGGAGTCAATAGAACAAAGACCATTGCGAGGTCCACGAGCTGTCGCTGGTTCCGGAGTGAGCGCTCGTGGTCCATAGCCCGAGCATCAAGGATGGCTTTCATAGTCCATGGGTGATAGCACACCTCGCCATCGAGTCGAGGACCGCATCTGTGAACTCTTCCGGGATCTGGCATCACCCCTCTTTGTCGTCGCCATCTGCAAACATGGACCGAACCACTGCTCGGTAACCCATAATTGAGTTAACCACGGTCACATGCTGTAAAATGCGAGTGGCATAGGGATGGGTCTCCGTCATGGCTCTGCAACAGTTGGAATGGGGATGTGGGATCCAGAGGGACGTGTTTTATAGGCGATATCATACATGTGCGCTTATACGTAGATCTACGAGTTCGTGATAAGTACTATTCCGATTGGTTAGTCAAATAAGAGAACAACAACAACAAGGATTACAGGTCAATCATTTTATTATCCCTCCATCAGAGCACACCCACGCTGGGGGAGCCGCTATGGGTGTGTTTACTATCTACTTATGTTATTGTCCGTGTCTTGGCCGCATAGTCAGCTGCTCTTCTCAAATCAGAAGTTAATTGTGCTGATCTCAGACGGCTCTTGTTCAATCAGAAGCCGACCATGAAATAAGTATTAGTATAAGTCATGGATGGAACACAAAATGGAACACAAACTGTGGATGTCTTTCGGATTGATGGGGCTCAACTGACTGTAGAGTCTGAAGACTCGACCGCAATGCTTGCATTCATGACTGGGTGCTCTTTGGACCGAACGTTGATGTCACCGTAAATTATCCTTACGACTAAATGACTTCCTGCAGATCGAACATGTATACTCGCCAATAGGATCTTGAAAAGTAGACTCAAGGATGGAGTCAAACGCCACGGCTTCCTCAACCCTCAAGCGTGCATGTCCATGGATTACACTTTGGTGAGATCTCAACTGAGTGTGTAGTCTGAAGTGGTGTCCACAGTCCCCACATTTGATGCCTGGGTTTCTCATGACGAAACCGTTCATGGCACTGTAAACTATCCAGGCGAATAAATGTATCCCCGCAGGTCTCGCATGTGTACTGGGCAGTAGCATCGTGGATGGTAGACTCATGGCGTTGTAAGTCGTGCAAGCGTGTGAAGGACTTGAAGCAGGTGGCACACGAGAACATCACGGCGTAAGTCCTTGAATGAATGACTGCTGAAAGAGTCAGAACGTTTGCTTTGATAGTGCGCTAACTGACGATCTATTTTTAGCACAACCGGTTTTGACGAAAATTCCGGCATACCACCACTTTCATCAACCTTTCCTACAAAAAAAAACTCCTCTACGTTGTTCTCGCCACTAATCGCCGCATCGCTGTCCTGCCTGTCCGCACCTGTGTGAGTGTGTGTGTGTGTGTGTGTGTGTGTGTGTGTGCGGGCGTGTGTGTACACGTATAAACCGTAAGATGAGGACCAAATCTTGAATTCTTACTTTGTTTCCGAGGACCGACGTTGCTCCAAGATCCAGAAAGTGGTCCTTGGACTTTTTTATCCATATTCAAATGCGTTTCTTTTGACAGCCATCTTGAATACGACTGTCATTTTACCGTGAAAGATAAAGTTTATTCGTAGCAGGAATTATTTGCTTGGCTACAGCACAATACATTAAGTGCACAATACAGACAAAATCCTTTACGCCTGGTACGGCGCATCACGTTGGGCACACCGGTTCTCGTCAGATCACCGAAGTTATGCAGCGTTGAGCTCGGTCAATACTTGGATGGGTGACCGGGTGCTGTACTGACTGGGCTGATCCGTGTCCAGAATAATAGGAACTGTGGACACTCGTGTTCTGGCACATGTAGGCACCGTCGTGATATGACTGAAACAATGTTGAAAACGACGTTAATTCCTACTCACTCACTCACCCTAATCCTTTACGCATTATATTATAATTTACCACTAATTTGACCATTATCATGGCCGCCATTTTGAATTTGGCGGCCACCTTGGAAAATAATTTCACAGATCTTTCTTGAAAACGGACAAGAGCATTAATAACAAGCATCGCTGCAAGTTGCATGACCTCGACTAAAACAATAAACAGCATTATTATCATATTGCTGTATTTGACCATTATATTGGCGGTCATCTTGAATTTGGCGGCCATATTGGAAAAAAAATAAGTGGGTCCTTATCAGAAAATGGTCAGGACATCTTTGGCTACTATCATGCCAAGTTTCATGCTTTTACCTCGACGTGCACAATTCGGCTAGTTTTGTGCACGATATTGCTCCACTAAATAGTATCCATTTTGTATTCATGCTCTAAAGCAGGAAATCTCTGTGAAAATGACATATGAACATATATAAGAATAGCAGAAAATATTTAAATTCACCATTATAGACCAGGTGAAACAAAGTCTAGCCAAAATAGTTGACCAAACTATCTGCAGTAGCTGAATAACTTGAGGACTTTTTTTTCTTCTGCTCTTCCTCTCAAAGCCTAAAGCAGTTAGATAAGCAACCAGTACCAAATGTGCTCAAGTTTTTCCTGACTACAATACAGGACCGTTAGTCCCTACGGGTCTACATAGCCCCGTAAAAAGTATTTTATTACCTGTGCAATAATTCTTATCATGTGCAACAATATTTTTTGTTGCAAAAGTTTTAATACTTATTAGGTTAATACTGATAACTAATTCTTCTTTTAAACTTTCTTGATAAATGACTGTATAATTGACCATTTTAACACTGCTCATCGTAACAAATATATAGCCCGTACACCAAAAAATCAAACATTGTAAACAGCCAACAAATGATATCTGTAATTATTTTACACTTACCCTTGCAATATTATTGCTTAGTTTTTTGCATTCCCCACACCCTCCACCCCATTTCCAATTTTTGAAACATGACAGATCACATCTTCATAATATAGTTTTCCTTCACTGAAATTTCTTCACCAAAAAGTCGGGACAAGAATGTACATGTCCTAGCTTGTATTGATTGTCCATTAAATGGGGTTCAGTAAAGCGTATGTTTATGTTGACAATAACGGGTAAAAAAATCCTAACAGTGCACATCAGCAAGATACTAATTATGTTCCATGCAAGTGTCAAAGTTTTCCATCAAATAATAACCAGGGTTCGTTTTTCGACGGGAATCCGGGAATCCGATTCTCTTATCAGTGAGCGCAGCGAACGACCGGCGAAGCAGGTAAACATGTGTACTTATGAGAAATGCACACAACTCCATGGATAACTGTACCCTAACGAATCTTTTTTCGCTGTATATCCGGTTTACATCCGGGTAGCCTACTCATCGTATTAGGGGGTCATGTTGAATATTGCATCTCGGAAATCAACATCTGGTTTTCTTCTAGAGAATATTTTCTGCACTTCGTGACTGAATAAGATCCCCTTCAAAAATATAAGAACCACCAATAAAGTTGGAATGGAAAATATATTGTTATTGAAAAAACTACAGATCCTGTCAGGAAATAAGGGCGTCATCTGCTCGTTGATTGACAGCGGTCAGGCAAAGTAACCTCTTCATTGAGATTTGGACATGAAGTCCAAGAAAGTTCAGTTTAGGCCACTGTATATATCAGTGTTGACGTTGTAAATTCCTGTAGATTATATCTGTATTTTTTAAACTCTAAATAGATTTTTCTGTCGGACAATATTCATAAATATCCCCCCCCCCCCTGTTTTGCGGTAGCGATAATCCACGCCATTACCATCTCATGAATATGGACGTCACTGGTATTGAGAATTGAAGCTTTTATGAATAGCCGTGTCTCAGGCATAGATACGTCAGAAATCTATAAATATAAACTACCGACATACTATTCAATATCTCCCAGAAAGAAATTATATGACACAAACACCACTTTTTCATAATAAAACACAACCAAATCGGTCTCTAAAAAGTTTACACTGGAAAGTTTTCTTTTGACTGGTATGGTTATAGTTGAGGGGAGATAACTTTATCAACCAGTGTTACATTATGTCACCTGGTGTGACTTGAGCAATTATTAACATAGCCTTATTAAAATGCTATTAACTCAATGAATAAGGTTATGAAATAATATTGAGCTTTCAGTAGAGTATCTGCATTTGTTTTTTTTTACATATATATATTGAAGTTACAAAAAACAGAGAGAGAGAGAAAACCTTACAATATGGATGAACACAGTTAGTCCAAATCAAATGTGTCAAAGAATCACATACAATGATTACAAGAAGAGAAATTTGTTCCATCCACTCTGGAAAAGGAACACAATTATGCCAATGTTTCTACATCAGAAAGTGTGAACGCAACAACTGCTTGCACTTTTGTGCAACAATCCGGCCAAGTTTTAGATGTTCCAGGAGATGGAAATTGCTTTTTTTTCACTGTATTAGCTCAGCTCTCCATGGTGATATTTCACGGCATAGGTACTGTAGATTTGTTTTTGACAACTGGCGGGACTCACAAAATGATGTGTTGCTTCATCATGATAAACATTCCCAATCCCAGCAAGGTTACAGGAAGAACATGGTGCTAGGTAGGTGCTTGGACAACAGCTTGTGAAATACATGCTGCAACTAAAATCCTGCAGCACAACATTGGTGTATGGCTAAAAGGGACAAAATCCAACCCGAACACCCACCTTCCCGAAGCCTGCATCTGTGTACATGAATATTCTGCTGATAAACCAGGAACAGAGACCATAAATCTTTTATTGGACAGGAATCATATTGGTCAGTGGTTAATTTCTGACAAAAAATAACAATTATTTTTATCAGTCTTGATGCCCATCACTTAACTCAACTCTTATACCAGTGCAGAAAAATCTTAAGTCCTGAGCTCCCTCTTCATCGGTGATTATTAGACTCCACCAAACAACAACTTTCTATTGCATCATATTTGAATATATTTGAAATTAGCTGATCTATTACAGCTAGCCACATACGGATACCTGCTTAGACAAGAAAGAATACTGAACCTTGACAGGGGATATTTAACAGGAATGTAATTTCTTTACATTCAGTGCCGTATATTGTAAAATGAATAGTACAACTGTGGGCATTTTCAGGAATTTTTATTCATCATATTGGTTGGGCTTTATTTTGTCCAGCTCTTGTGAGTAGTGTATAAAGGGCAACTAACGTCTTATTGACCTCAGAAATTTGCATATGACCTCTGTGACGTCACAGTTATAGGGGTTATTGGGGGGGTGTGCATTGACAAAAAAAAAAAAAAAAAAGTTCCGGCAAAAAAAAAAAAAAAAAATGTATTCATGCGCGGTGATGCGGTTTGGCTGTGGTTTTGGCGGTGATTCGGTCTCGGAAAAAAGCTTCCGCGGAGAAAAAGTAGTCCCTAGATAAAATGGTCCGATGGGGTCGAGTGAGGTATCAAAGTGAAGCTTAGGTGAAGGGTCATCTAATGGGTTGGGTGTGGGGTTGACATATCGGCCTTCTGCGCATGCGCGGCGGCCGAAGGGTATGAAAATAGCCTTTTTGGAGCTATGGGAGCCCCTAGTTGACCGATGGGGTCGAGTGAGGTATCAAATTGAAGGTTAGGTGAAGGGGCATCTGATGGGCTGGGCGCGGGGTTGAACTATCGGCATTTTGCGCATGCGCGGAGGCCCAAGGGTATGAAAATAGCCTTTTTGGAGCTAGGAGATTGACTTCTGGTCTAGTGGGGTCGAGTGAGGTATCGATGTGAAGCATTCGTGAAGGGGCATCTGATGGGCTGGGTGTGGGGTTGAAATATCGGCATTCTGCGCATGCGCGGTGGCCCAAGGGTATGGAAATAGCGGTTTGGGAGCTAGGGGAGTCCCTAATGGGCCAATGGAGTCGTATGAGGTATCAAAGTGAAGCATTCGTGAAGGGGCATCTGATGGACTGGGCGTGGGGTTGAAATATCGGCATTCTGCGCATGCGCGGTGACCCAAGGGTATGGAAATAGACGTTTTGGAGCTAGGGAGCCCCTAATGGTCCAATGGGTCGAGTGAGGTATCAAAGTGAAGCATTCGTGAAGGGGCATCTGATGGACTGGGTGTGGGGTTGACATATCGGCCTTCTGTGCATGCGCGGTGGCCCAAGGGCATGAAAATAGCCTTTTTGGAGCTAGGGGAGCCCCTAATGGTCCAATGGGATCGAGTGAGGTATCAAAGTGAAGCATTCATGAAGGGGCATCTGATGGACTGGGTGTGGGGTTGAATTAGGGTCATTCTGCACATGCGCGGTGGCCCAAGGGTATGAAAATAGACGTTTTGGCATCTAGGGGAGCCCCTAATGGTCGAATGGGGTCGAGTGAGGTATCAACGTGAAGCCTAGGTGAAGGGGTATTTGATGGCTGGGTGGCTGCATGTAAAATTTTTTCCTGAAAAAAAAAAATACGGAACACGGACTTTATCGAAAAACCTGGGAAAATGCCTATATGGGGTATGAGGGGTATATAGGTCGCCGGGCTTAACGGGGCTTGTCTATCAACAGAGTTATCTTCCCCTAGTTCCAGGGTGGGTGTATGTAAAAATTTTCCTGAAAAATACGGAATACGGACTTTATCCTAAATTACGGGAAAATGCCTATATGGGGTATGGGAGGTATAGGACCATCCTGGGAAACGTACTTCTATACATTTGCGGTAGGGTTGTGGGGTACTATCGGCATTCTGCGCATGCGCGGTGGCCCAAGTGTATGAAAATAGCCGTGTTGGGATGTAGGGGAGCCCCTAATGCACCAATGGGGTCGAGTGAGGTATCTAAGTGAAGCATTCGTGAAGGGGCATCTGATGGGTTGGGTGTGCGGTAGGAATATCATTCTGCGCATGCGCAGATGCATGTCCAATCAGAAGCGAGTATTTCAAATCCGTCCCAGAGCTCTCGTCCAATCAGAAGCGAGTATTTTGACCCGGTGCATTATGGGACATATCCAAGATGGCGGCACGTATGTTCAAGATGGCGGCACATCCGGTGTCGAAAACTGGCCATTTTGTCGGATGTGGTCACTTAGTGTCGAAAACTGGACCCTGTATGACGTCACTTCCGGGTTTTTCACTAAAAACTACATCCAAACATAGAAGAGTTCCTAATGTTTCCTCTTAGACGTCCGTATGTTCAATCGCCGGTGGGTTTTCCCGCCCTGCCCCAGCGCCCCGCAGCGCGAGCGCGCGCGCGAGTTCTCCGGAAGTGCGCGTCATCCCCGGCAGTGCGCGCGCGGACGCGGGTCAAAAGGTCAAAGGGTCACCTCCAGGTCAGACGGTCCAATGTCCAATGAGACAATGTTGCGGCATCGCTATAGTCAGAGCTTGAGCACAATAAAAAATTCTAGATTCTAGGGGGATTGTAGATGAACCTGGGAAAGATGGGCAGTTCCATTTGGACCAATCAGCGGTCGAGAAAAAGACCCAATCAGCGGTCGAGAAAAAGAACCAATCAGCGATCGAACAATCAGCCAATGGAATTGGGGTATTCACGGTGTGCTTTCGCTGACGTCCGCGCCTACATCTGGGTTCTTGTACACCTGGGTAATGTTTTTCTGGACATGGATGGGTTACCTTTGGCTCCATTCTAGGCCACTGATTGACTAATACGGTGTTCAAAGCCACTTTCATGCATTATGCTCATAGAACTTATAGTCATAATCTATACGTGTTGTACGAGTCTCTTCACTCACCGTATACACGTACCTCAATGAAATGCCCGCTCCAAACCTAGACCAAAGACACGTACTTGGTCTGTAGGCTGATTTCATTGGCTCTCTATTTTTTACTATAGTGCTCTTGCCTTCTAAACTTGATGGGTTACATTTTGACCCCATCCTACACCACTGATTTCAGTTTGACTGAATTTCCACATTGGGCATTGATGCATTAGGAATAAAACACACAAGACAGGGTTTTTTGGTGAGATCTCATTTTTTTTTTTTTTTTTTATTCAGTGAAAAACAACAACGTGAGAACAACCACGTGAAAACTCAAGCCCAGAACAAGGGGCTTGTCATTAACTGAAGCCCAGAACAAGGGGCTTGTACATTGAAGCCCAGAACAAGGGGTTTGTACATTGAAGCCCAGAACAAGGGGCTTGTGATTAACTTAAGCCCAGAACGGGGCTTGTACATTGAAATGATGGGCGGCCCAGTCATAGACGAGTACATCGCGGTCCTCGGCCTGGGGGTACTCGTCAAACATCTGTACGATAGTAGATAAGGGTCTTCCCGGCATCGATGGTACAGGTAAAACAAGCAATATTGTCCGCACACGCCACTGGTCAGGCTTTGCAACGTTTGACTGTTCCAACACCACGTCTCTGTGCCCTGATCCATGAAGTCTGTTAAATCGGGATGGAGGGGTGGCAGACCGTACGGGTCAAAGTATTCCCCCTGCTCTTCTGTCAAGTACACGGCCACCCAGTGTTCACCGGGTCGATCCATCGGGTCCGTGTTGAGAACGTAAGCAGCAGGATACATACGGTCTAATGGAAACACATCTCGGGCGAACACCCCTTGAAAGACCCTACGTGTCTCTGGGTCATTCTCCAGCACGGTGGTTATCTGCTCTGTATTCATGTTAGGTGGAGAAGTCACACAGGACGTTGCGCGCCTTGTCCACTTGAATGATGTTGTCAAACTCGGCGTAGCAGATCACATTGACGGTGGTCGCCAGGGCTTGTGCAAAGTGGATTTCCAACCGTAAATTGCCTTGCTTGGTCAGGGCCAGCTGATGGTCGTTCTCTAAGGTGGGGGTCAGATCGAAACAGAACAACGTGTATCCGTTCGCATAGTCCTCCCGACTGATCATATTCCCTTCGTCCTGGTTGATTTGACCGGTGGCTGTAAACAGGCTCTGATAGGCTCGAATGAAATTTCTCCGCCCAAAGTTCGGGGTTAAGGCCGTGGCTGGCACCTGTTGTCCATCCACATGCAGGGCCACAAAATTGATGCCGAAATGTTTAAAGTCAAACGGATCCTCTGGGTAGGCTCCGCTGAAACTGGTATTTTCCACACAGGCCAGGATCAATCGCTTGGGTAGTTCCCCCAGGAACAGGTTTTCTTTGTTGGCGCCCATATTTCCAGCAGGCACAGAGAACACTTTGGTTTGCACACGTCGGATAGGGTGCTGGGCTGGTTTTGTTTCCAAGGCTTGCATGTGTCCCAATTGAACGGCTGGATTCGGTTTCACTTTTCGGACATATAGGACTGCGTCTTGGATGACAATCTTATAGTCCGCTGCATGCCCCTCTACGTTAGTGGCCATCAAGGCGAAGGTCGGAGGCGCCCGTATCAGTCGGATTTGATGGGGATCTTGTTCAAGAGGTACCGGTCTTGCATGAACATGTCTGCATGCAGTCGACCCATCATATCCACCGAGGCACTGTTCGCAGTGAAAGCCTTCCGTTTGGTATATCCCCATTGTCCACCGTGTCCATGTGCTCGGCCGTGTCCCTGTAGAATAAAGCGGTTGTCAGCTGAGATTTTTTAGCCTCTCGGCCATACGACAACAGTGTCTCGATGTAGGCTCGATAGGGGTACGTGTTGGTGGAATCACTGATGAGTTTGTCGCTGAAAAAAATATCCACCTGCTGAAACATCGAGTGCAGCCAGAGATTCGTCGGGCCCACCGTTGCTTGGTCAGCGATTCTGGTGCCAGCTCCATTGACCACCTTGGCTTTCACACACAAGTAGGTATGGGCTAAATCCACATAGGCCGTATCCGCATT
>JAVTVY010013965.1:0-53790 GCA_036873755.1 Hanleya hanleyi
AGAATACTGATCAGCGATAGGGATTTGATACTTTTGGAACATCATGATGTTTTGCCGGAATCATTGAAACTGTTGACGGAAACTGGACTGTCTTGCCGGAAACTAGACTATGTTTATGTATACTATGATTGTCTTTTTGAATTTTGTGATAATACTGTTATATGGAAGATGGAATAGGTCTTTAGATTTTGGACGCGGATATTCTTTAATGGACCACGGCTGAATTATGAATGACGGACCAGACGTTTTTAAATCAATCAATCGGGGATTCGGATGAGGCTATTTTGTTGGACCACCACATACATGTATATTTTCCCATGACATATATTCTGTTTCAATCTGCTGACAATATTTTTGGTTTGTCGTAAGTTTAAAAAAACAGCCTTTCATCTTGTCTCCTACCAATTTGATTTGTTTTGTTTATCTCTGTTTTAATTGGTGCTTGTTGTGGTTGACAGCTGGATATTGAATCTCGGATTTAGCGCCCATACTTTAAAGGTGGCAGTAGGATTTGACTGAATCGATTTCAACAATGCGGGTTGACCATGCACCTTGGGCTGGCAACTTCTACCAAGGCGTTGTGCAAACCTTAATTCACATGTATCTATATTGTCTAAGAAACGTGCTCAATCTTTCCCGCCGAGCTTACATTTCGTTGAATCTAATCAAAATAAATAACGTCCCAAGAAATAACCCGATACCGAAAGGTTCGTTGACATCCGTTCTGAAAAGGGAGGACCATTTTCTGCTAAAATCGAACCCATTGCCTGAGACATTCTAGTATTTCGCACGGTAATTATTGTACAGAGACGAAGAATGGACAAATTTGGCGATACATATCGCATGCTGATAGCAAAATACGAACGTAGCGTGCAAGATCTATGGCGCTACGTTTCGTAACTTGTGTCTAATTCCGCTTAACCCGGGGCTAGGGGCCGTATGAACCCATGTGCTTCAAGATCCTCATGGTACTCATATGAACAGTCACAATCAAAGCGTGACTGAGATACATCATTCTTTAGATGACGACTTTACAACGAATATTATGGATTAAGAATACTGATCAGCGATACGGATTTGATATTTTTGGAACATCATGATGTCTTGCCGGCATCATTGAAAACTGTTGACCGCTTCTCTCTTGCAGGAAACAAGCTTATGTTTATGTATACTATGATTGTCTTTTTGAATTTGGTGCTAATTCTGTTATATGGAATATGAAATAGGTCTTTGGATTATGGACGCGGATATTCTCTAATGGACGACGGCTGGATTATGAATGACGGACTAGACGCTTGTAATAGGACTTGATTTACGATGACGATCTCACGACTTACCATTAATCTGGTATCGGTAATCATCAGTATGAATCACGAATCTGCCACTTATAGCCATATACACCTGATGTTAGGCCATACAAGTCTCCTGTGAGGAAATACATCACAGAAAGAAAATATATTGAGGGAAATCGAAATGCTAATCACTCCGTACATGTTTAGTCACGGTTTTGACATAATTTTGAGCATTTCGAAACTTAGCAAAACTATTCAATGAATTGTTATTAAAATAATGTAGGAAGGAAAATTATATGACGCATTCGCATGGTAAACTCGGAGCACTCGTCTTTATTTATAACTTCCAAACTTCAAAGTATTTATGCCTGAAGTGTTCACCCCACGTCCTAAGAGCTCTCCAGATATTTTGATACCTAACTTTCTCTCAAATTAAATTTCACGATATTTAAAAGCAGGATGAACGTGGGCATGCAAATCCTTTCAGTAAACTTCACATTATTCCATTTCTGATTTAATGCTACTGAAAGTGTTATTTCAGTACAGAATATACCCTATCAATTCGTGAAATATTGCCGATTCGTAACAGGAATCAATTTACTGAACTTTCAAATGCTTTACCCATATGCAAACATTGCTGACAAAATATTTCCCACAATTTGAGGACCTAACCTCCTTTCTCCGTCGCATCGTTTCCTCGAGCACCATTCAAGCACGCTCTGCCAAAACCACCGTGATGCCTAATTCCATAGCTCGTTTCGTGCTTCTAAATCGCCATTATTGCTTGATCGATAGCCTGGCAAACTAAGCCGGGAACAGGGCGACTAAAAGAGGTCTTTTTGTGCCAAGACCATTAGAGAACAAAGTCCTTATATGGAAAACCATTTAGGTCAATTTACTGGCATGTCGGGTAATCTATAGCCGGCTTCACAAATTTCCATTAGTGTCTCACCGATCCACAGACTGGATAACCGAATTGTACATGCTATCTCACCGGACGTATATGAAGGTTTATGTCCCCGGAATGAGACGATGGTGAGCTTCGGTTTCGGCTTCGACCATATCCTGTTTGCCTGATGTCTCAGCATTTGAGCAATTCAATTTTCGCAGCATTCGATGTGTCTGATGTAATCCTATTCAATAGGTAGAATCCGAGGATCTATTATCTAGTTGTTGTCACATATGCCATCCATTAGGAAACCGTGAGTCATTTATTTGCTTTTATACTCCATATTCCACTACCTGTATTCAAACTAAAGAATGAATGCCAGCCATCTATCTGAAATATACGTCGGATTTGGAATTCGATAGTAGGCCCTAACAGTGTTGGCATCCACTGATTAACTTGGCATAATACCGGGGGAAATACAAAAAACATTTTGTAGATCAATATTTCGACATATATTTATTCATGCCATCGTCAGGAATGAATAAATATATGTCGAAATATTGGTATACAAAATGTTTTTCGTTAAATTTTTCGGAGTCACTTTCTTCCTGTTGAAGGCCCTCGTCCATAAAACATTTCCAGTTTCTACTATCTTGATAGCTGAGACTGTGCTGCTCATGCTCCATTAAGGGAAAGAGAGAGAGGTAAAGCTTGTTCCTTGAGAGGTGAAGTACTCAATAGATTCGAACGATGCCAGTAAGACCATATGATCGACCTTCAATTGACCTAGTGGTTAAAGCGCCCACTTCACATGAGGGAGTGGAACGCTCTTGTGCGCGACCACCTTTAAACAATTCCGCACAGAATGATAATCAAAAAAGGGCTTGGAGAAATATCAACAAAACTTTGAAAATAGAGACTTGAGGTTTGTGACATTTTCAAATATCATTTACGAATTTATCCCCCATTTTCCAGCTAGCAGACCGGTCTCAACTTACTGAGCAATCCCGAATCAGGGTATGCTTTTATTCTAATATTTCTTTCGGTAACTTCGGTAACGGCCCCCTACGATGTTTTAGTTCCTTTATACCTACAGGGGATGACCCGACGAAAGAAGAAGCTCTGTATCAGATTATGTGCACGGGAAAGCTATTTCTGTCATTATAATAATGTCCTTTAGCACTTTCACCAATTCCAGGGAGACTGATCTTTCGTTTTGCGCTATGTTGGGAAAATATAATGCCTGACGGGTGATAACTGGGTATTACTCATTCCGGTCACAAGGTCTCACAAGAGCCTAGGAGACTTACAAAAAGAGTGCGAGCACTTGTAATCAAAGTGTATATATACACGTGGAGTTGATTAGTTAACCCTATCTGGCCTGGGCGATTTGGGGTGTGTCGCAGCCTGGGGGGGGGAGGCGGAAAGTGCCCCCTATATATTTTCCCTACCACTAAGACTAGAGTGCTGAAACTTACCACACAGTATCTTTGGTTCAATCTCTACCGGAAAATGTAAAAAAATCCAAGATGGCCGCCATGATGATGTCACAGTGACGTCATCTTCTCGGAAGCCATTTTTCGGCCTTTTTGGGGTCGATTTTTCGAAATTTTCATTTTTCCGATTTTTCTCTCGAAAAAAATCAAATAAAATATAGAATAATTAGTTTTGCATAAATAAAATACTTTCAAGGCCTTTTAGGCGAAGAAAATGCGAAGAAATGGAGCGGAAAGATTGAAAAACACGACTTTCGCGGATACCACATGGCAGCCATTTTGAATTTACCCATGATCCTCTGCTCAGGGGTATATGAAAATAGGCTCAAAATGACCCCAATAGGATAAGCTTAAAAGTCACTAAGTTTCAGCCTCCTCGGTTTTGTCGTTTCGGAGCAGCAGAGAAAAGTTCACTAGGGGGGCACTTTCCGCCCCCCCCCCCCCGCCAGGCCAGGTAGGGTTAAATCTGGTTCAGCGCAAGGCAACTGTATTTTAAGTTGCTTGGGACGTAGCTTAGCAGCATCAATAATGTATCTCCATCAGCACGCAATGGTAGCTAGAGTTTATTACAAACGTTTGATCCGACCTTCAGTAGGGTACCGTCTTCATTGAACAAACTACGCGTCCATGATCGAGAGATCTTACAGGCGTGACGCATTAGCTTAATGCGTATAATTGACCCTGTCTGAGTCTATATTAGCCTAAATATTATATTACTTTAACCCAATCGACCCTGGGATTATTTAAACCTGTCCAGCCCCGGGAGGCAATTCGCCTCTCTCCTAAATATTTGCCTCACCCCTCGAGCTAGGGAACTGAATTTTCGTGGCTAAAACTGCATGATAAATTAGGAAATAATAATCTGATGTGAATTGAAATAGTTTTTGTCCACTTTTTTTCCGGCAGAAAAGCAGGACTTTACGAAAACTTTAGTTTTCTGGTGCCTCACATGGCCGCCAATTTGAAAGAGCCCATGATACTCTAGTAGGAGGATTATGTGAATAGGCCCAACAATTTGTTGCCGCGCCAGAGATAGGGTAGAAAGTTTGGTAAGAGTGAGTCATAATAGCACCCCGCATGCCTGGTATGGTTAATACACGCGCTTTTCTGCAAGACTAAATGGACTAAAAACTGAAGATTTTGCACTCTTTGGTCGAAGTCATCACCAGGATCTACACAGAGTGCAGGGTAGAAATGTGTAAATACACAGAGTGCAGGGTAGCAATGTGTAAATATGAACCTTAATAAGTCCAGAAAAAGCCCACCTGTTGCACTGAGTTTGTTAATTATGAACCCATTAGATAAAAGGCACAAGTCATACTTCCGTCTGTAAATACATGCTCGTGTTATTTTCATATTGTACTATGCAATAATCGTTCGACTGAGTACATGTAAAATATACACCTGATCAACAGAAGTCATTATGTTGCATTTCCTTATATTGCCATTCAACCCAAATATAATTGAATGCACCAGCTGAAAAAGTGAC
This sequence comes from Hanleya hanleyi, assembly GCA_036873755.1. NCBI lineage: Eukaryota > Metazoa > Mollusca > Polyplacophora > Lepidopleurida > Hanleyidae > Hanleya > Hanleya hanleyi. Next base: position 5,167 of record JAVTVY010013965.1, read on the forward strand.
GTTCACGAATACACCAGATTGGTTTTCGATATTTTCAAAGGGCTAAGGAATAATACGATAATTCTAATGATCTATCCCTTACTTTTGCGTGTGCCCATGGTGTTTGTGAAAACAAAAGATATTCCCTGTGGTTAGAATGTTCAATTACGCCTTCCCGTCACAACAAAACATTTTATCAAACATGCTACATAATCAAACTTATACACCTCTCGAGATAAAATCCACGAAGCCCAGGGAGAGGACAATTCTAAATGTATTCTGTGAAGAAGCGCTTGGTTCATTAAGCTGACCGTCGCTCGGAGGAAGCAGAGACGATGAATGAAGATGCTGAACCCCGTCTGACGTGAACATGTGACTGTGCTATCATTTCCACAGAGCGGTTGAGAGACCAGTCTCCCTGTAGGGATGCACAGATTGGAGAACGTTTGGAAGAAGTGTGTGGGTGGAATTTTAAACTTATAAATTTATGAATTTATTAAATCCGTACAATACAATATCAAAATATGGAAGACGGTAGCGGCCACTCGCCTTCTCGCATACTCGCCGAGTAGTCGAGAACGGTAGCGGCCACTCGCCTTCTCGCATACTCGCCGAGAGGTCGAGAACGCGAGGCGAGAAGGCGAGGCGAGATGTCGAGAAGGCGAGGCGAGATGTCGAGATTGCGAGGCGAGAAGTCGAAAACGCGAGGCGAGAAGTCGAGGCGAGAAGTCGAGATTGCGAGGCGAGAAGTCGAGATCTTTCTCGACTTCTCGCCTTCTCGTCTTTGCTTTGTGGCAAAAAAGGCGAGAAGTCGAGAAGGCGAGCATGCGAGAATAGACGGATTCTCGCGTTCGCGACTTCTCGCCTTCTCGCCCCTTTAAAAAAGTCGAGAAGGCGAGCAAGCGAGAATGGACGGATTCTCGCGTTCGCGACTTCTCGCCTTCTCGTCCCTTTAAAAAAGGCGAGAAGTCGAGAAGGCGAGCATGCGAGAATGGACGGATTCTCGCGTTCGCGACTTCTCGCCCCTTTAAAAAAGTCGAGAAGGCGAGCATGCGAGAATGGACGGATTCTCGCGTTCGCGACTTCTCGCCTTCTCGTCCCTTTAAAAAAGGCGAGAAGTCGAGAAGGCGAGCATGCGAGAATGGACGGATCCTCGCGTTCTCGACTTCTCGCCTTCTCGCCCTTTTCAGATTAGGCGACAAGGCGAGAACATTCTCGACTTCTCGCCTTCCGGTCACTAATACGCATGATCAGTTTCCTGTTCAGTACCGCTGCAAAAAAAACAAAAAAAAAACACAGTACGTCAGACCATGTGTTCTTACTAAGTCTGTTATAGATTTGTGCCTTAGTCAAGGGAAGAAATTGTTCTGTGCTTTTATCGACTATAAAAATGCCTTCGATACTGTACGGCGTCCAAGGCTTTGGGTGAAATTTCTTAAAAGTGGAATTGATAGGAAAATTATACGTGTTATTTTTAATATGTATCATAGCATTAAATCATGTGTTGTCAAGGATGGTGGGAAGTCAAGGGGACTTCTTACATCAAGTTATTACTTTTCTTGTATGCAGACGATACAGCGTTAATAGGGGTCAATGCGAAAAACCTTCAATCCGCACAGAACAATTTGTTAGGTTTTCGTGAAACCTGGAAGTTAAGTTATCTTCAGCAAGCGTAAAGCTAACTACAGTAACTTTTCATTCCACCTTGATAACGAGCAGCTCGAAATTGTTGACAGTTACAAATATCTTGGCATTTTGTTGTTTTTACAATGGTAACTTCCATCAATGTCGGAAATGCCTGTTTGAACAAGCTAGAAAGGCTATGTTTGCTATCATAAAGAGAAGTACATGTCTAGGTCTGGCAATTGATGTTCAATTAAATCTGTTTGAGCATATGGTTATACCCATTTTGTTGTATGGATGTGAAGTCTGGGTTTTCAAAAATGTCCAGATCATTGAAAAATTGCAAGTTATGTATCTCAAATTCATAATGAAACTCGGTATTCGCACGCCTATTGCACAGATATTCGGCGAATTTGGCAAATCCTCTCTTAGTATTAAAATTAATCTGCGTATGGTTAAATTCTTGGGTACCCTCTTATTAGACACACAAGCTAAGTACTCCAGTGCTATATATGAGGCTCTGTTTCATTTTCACAATTCAGATGTCTTTTCTTCCAAATGGTTATTGTTAAAGCAATATTTGAATCCTGTGGGCTGAATTACATTTGGCTTAATCAAACTTCAGAAGTTTGAATTGGCTGAATGATACTGTCAAGCGAAGACTGATTGATCGACATACCCAGAAATGGGAGGCTACACTATCTGAGAGCTCAGTTTGTGTATTGTACAAGCAGTTTACACCAAAGAAGCTTTTGGACGATTATATGTTCAAATTGCCTTTCAGTAAAGCTGTAGCATTATGTAGGTTTAGGACTGGCAACCATAGACTTCCTGTTGTTACTCGTAGATTTAGAAATGTCACTCAAACCGAACTTTTATGTACCAAATGTACTATGACAACGGTTGGTAATGAATACCAGTTTTTAATCGAGTGTCCACTTTTACAAGATATTAAAGGGCGAGAAGGCGATAAGGCGAGAAGGCGAGAACATTCTCGACTTCTCGCCTTCCGGTCTCTTATACGCATGATCGAAGAGACCGGAAGGCGAGAAGTCGAGAATGTTCTCGCCTTTTCGCCTAATCTGAAAAGGGCGAGAAGGCGAGAAGTCGAGAACGCGAGAATCCGTCCATTCTCGCATGCTCGCCTTCTCGACTTCTCGTCCTTTTTTTTAAAGGTCGAGAAGGCGAGAAGTCACGAACGCGAGAATCCGTCCATTCTCGCATACTCGCCTTCTCGACTTCTCGCCATTTTATTAAAGGGGCGAGAAGGCGAGAAGTCGCGAACGCGAGAATCCATCCATTCTCGCATGCTCACCTTCTCGACTTCTCGTCTTTTTGCCACAAAGCAAAGACGAGAAGTCGAGAAAGATCTCGACTTCTCGACTTCTCGCCTCGCGTTCTCGACTTCTCGCCTCGCAATCTCGACTTCTCGCCTCGACTTCTCGACTTCTCGCCTCGCGTTCTCGACTTCTCGCCTCGCGTTCTCGACTTCTCGCCTCGCGTACTCGACTTCTCGACTTCTCGTGTCAGCAAAATACAGGCCGAGTATGCGAGAAGGCGAGTGGCCGCTACCGTCTTCCATAATCAAAACCAAACTGGAATGGTCGAATGAATGCGTATCTTTCACACGTGCACAATCGGCGGCTGTTGTATAAAATGTCCGGGAAGTTATTTACCATAGAACAGAACCTCACAGAGGCATATTTACCGATTCTAATTATATGCAAAACTTTGTATCGCAAAGAATTTACTTATCTTCCCTATCATATACAATATGACATATCCCAGAATTCAAATCACAAAACTGAATCGGTATCAACAAACCGGAAACTTACAGATTTCATTATCCAACAGCAGCGAATGAGAGGTTATTTTCAAAATTCTCGATTACACAGGCATACAATTTTGTCTTGAAGCTGTGTGTCGACAGCTCTTCTCCCGGAACGAAATAGACGCCATAGGATCACGAGAGAAATATGTCATTTTCTGCTCTGTAAATTGATAAAAAGTAATCGCTATTCTGATAATTGCTGTTACTTTTCTACGTTGTATTTGAATTTCTCATTATAAGTGGCTTAAACTTTCAGCCGTCGGCCATAAAAGAATTTACGCGTCAATAATCGAAAGACTAATTCTGTATGACTGTTAGCACCAATGGCAAATGTGTGAGAAACGAAAATAATAAAAATATATGTATCTGTGTTAGTTTTGTCACCTTCTCATCTATTGACTCCTGTTTGACACTCTGTGCCAACACCTCGACGCCTGTGGCGTCTATGATACAAGCTTCTAATCCCTCATTCAATACTCAGCCGTCGTTAGCACCAACTTAAAAGAATAAATCTACATAAAACTATACTAGTTTCCTGCAAGAGAGAAGCGGTCAACAGTTTTCAATGATGCCAGCAGAATATCATGGTGTTCTAAAAATATAAAATCCGTATCGCTGATCACTTTTCTTAATCCATATGATTTTCGTTGTAAAGTTGTTATCTAGGTTATGATGTATCTGCCACGCTTTGATTGTGACTGTTCATATGAACTCCATGAGGATCTTGAAATGCATGAGAGGGGAGATTTGGCTTAATGTCGCACTCAAGTTTGTTTAACTCATATGATGACAGTCATTTTGGTTGATGGAGGAACCGGAGTACCCGAAGAGAGCCACCCTCGGCGGCAAGTAACTGACAAACTTTCACACATGGACTAGCCGGGCTCGAATCCGTGCCGGTTCAGCGGTATGAGGCTCGCGGTCACCAACGAAGCGCCTCAGATCACTCGGGCACTGAGGGTATGAGTTCATACCACAGTTTGAGTCTGTGCAAGCGTGGGAGATGAGGAATGGCACAGCAAAGAATTCCAATTCGGTAGTCTAGGAGAGTTGCACTAGGGCATTACCTAGTCATGAAAGAAAGTCAATATGGTAACGTTGACTGTTTGCGATCATGTATCATATTTTACACGCAGGAAGGTATTTGCTCAATTGTACATTCCACCTTGGTCATATTGATACGATTTTATTACCGATAATTCTTCTGAACTGACAGATCAGTAATACGGATTTCACTATAGGAAGATCACGTGTCCTGTTGATATAGTTTATTACAAGCGTCACTCAATATTCATACGTCGTCCATTAAAGAATTTCCGCGTCCATAACCCAAAGACCTAATTCATATAATAGCATTAGTACCAAATTAAAAGAATAACTCATAGTATACATAAAACCAGGCTAGTTTTTAGACTTTGTGCAGACGCGGATCAATCACTAATCAGACATCGAGAGGATTATTTACGTCATCGCTAGGACACGAATGAAGTAGAAATGAAGATTCACATTGTCTTATTCAATATATACTTCATTAAATCGTATTGGGTAAATAGCAGACCATAGTAGTCGACCGAAAAACACTGTCAGTCCATTAGTGTGAGATATTTGGTTCTATTTGATGTCTTCATACAGATTGAGCGGTTCAGCGTCCCACTGAAGATTGCCAATTTGCTGTATTTTCATAACGCACGGAGAGCAGATCAATTGTCAACTTTTATGAAGTTGACCTACCATAAACCACTATGGTCATCAAGCAAAGAGTCAGAAATCCCTTTATTTACGTCCACCTCTCCGATAGGGGTTATTGAAATTGAATGATATAACGCCTTCATTTTTCATGCATTGGAACAATTTCAGATTATTACTAGACATATTTACAGTGTAGTCCTTGTATTGTTAAGGAGGAACTTTCAATCCAAAGTGAAATCGGGCGATTCTAACCATTGCGATTCACGACCAATATATTCACCCACTAGATATGCTTCATAAATCGATCTGCATCCGGCAGAAACTGTGTAATGGAGAACGTTATCCTATACCTCATAACCAGCTATGCATTCAACTGTATCGGGTGCGAAGAACATTATCTAGCTATTATATGTTGAATCTCATGTTGATTTTTGAAAATTTCTATACCGAATCAAACTTTATCTACCGAATAGGAAGCCAACTATGACGAACTTTATAAACAAACGTCAAATCCAACATCCATTAAATATCCTTTGCCAGTGAGAATTTTGTGCGTAAACGTTATTCTTACGACAACATAAAAGCAGGTGAAACTAGGAGAAAAGGCGGTCAACAGTGTTCAATGATATCTGGCAGACACCATGATATGATTTCTCTATACCTTTGCATACCATTTTCTTGTGTTGAGTACATGTTTCACGGTTGAGCTATTAATATAAGTGCGACTTTATCACATATCTGGGTGCAATATCCATCTAATAACAGGCAAATGGACAGACTGTTGCGTTTGCAGAGTGAAACACCTATGTTTCGCTCGTATTCATTGCTGTGATCATATGGACGCCTGAACTGTATAGCTTCTTGGATATGCGATTATCAGGGGCGCTATGAACAAAGCGAGCGTTCTGGGAGTATTTACGAGGAATAAAATAAATGTCGCGGAGGACAGTCCTCTCAAAACACAGCTAACTTATACTGACTAATTCAACTTCATTATGGTGAATCCATTTTTTCATTATGGTGAAGCCCAAGTTCATAATTTTCCGGGACCAAAATGCGTTCAAACGTCTACGGACATCTCGACGAATAAACATGATGATTCCGTCTAGAAACTCCTATCAACGATATACCTATCCACGAATGTGGCATACATCATCACGCGATCACGTATCCATTTAACGATGAACCTCTCCTGGACATATACATACATATATATTCATTAGAAAATTTCCGCGACCATAACCCAAAGACCTAATTGATATAACATTATTAGTACCAAATTAGGTTTGCTTCGGTGAAATTCAGACTCATATTATGCGTGACACATTTTGCTTGATTGAGCGCAGATAACATTAAGCTGACCATTCACACTAATGACATGCAAACAGTGCAGGGAGCATAGCTATCAGTTAACAGCCTATCTGTATATCGTATAATTCCATTAATTGATTTGTCCAGTATTACGTTTAAAGAAACAAAAAATAGCCGTGCCTCACTTTTTCAAATAATGTTCTGGTTACTGAGATATTGATGGTGCTCATGATGCTCATATGACCAGTCACAATCAAAGCGTGACTGAGATACATCATTCTCTAGATGACGACTTTACAACAAATAATATGGATTAAGAATACTGATTAGCAATACGGGTTTGATATTTTTGAAACATCATGATGTCTTGCCGGCATCATTGAAAACTGTTGACCACTCTTGCAGGAAACTAGCCTATGTTTATGTATACTATGATTGTCTTTTTGAATTTGGTGCTAATATTGTTACAGTGTATATGGAATATGGAATAGGTCTTTGGATTATGGACGCGGATATTCTTTAATGGACGACGGCTGAATTATGAATGACGGACCAGACGCTTGTAATTGATGACGAAAGTGTGACCTTCGCATTTTGCTCAATTTTGTTCAATTGAAAAATAAAACTTTCACAGAAAAAGTTCCAGACAAAAATTCGCAAAACCAAAGAACAGTTATTTTGTTGAAGGCGTGTTCCACTCAGTATAGGAATGAATTTTTTGAACGTTGGAAAATGAAGGCGCATTATATGAAAAGGCATGCATTCAAATTAACATAACGTCATACCTATGCATCTTACAGCCAATATATTCACATCGTTCTAATTCTGGATAAAATAAGCTTTTTTATCGAATAAATTTGTATATTGATTATGTACCTAGTTATCACAATAAGAAGACAAACGCAAATGTATGTGTATGTAATTCTGAACAGGTGGGATACAAGTCGCTAAAGAATAAAATGTGGAGCCGGCCGCACTTGGATAATAATTAGTCATACCCAAGATCCAAGGACACGGTTTAGTCGTCCATCCTGGCTTTGTCTGACTCCCGGCAGGCTGTGAAATACTCGATTCACCTGAACAGGACGATCGAATATACACGCTTATGTTGTATATTCGCTGAAAATAATTTGTAACCGATAGAAAAAAATCATCGAGAGAAACGTCCAGTCGAGAAGTATAATGTTTACTAAATACGTTAGTTTTCAGGAACAAAGAAGGCAAATTTCCTCAAAACTGGTTTAAAGTTGAGCAAAATATGAACCGAACTTGTGATTTTTGGGCGACCGACTATAAGCCTAGAGGCAAACAATGCGTCGTGCTTGGTTAAATATGACTCCCCTTATTCTGACGGACATTTCTGAACGTGATTATTTAGCATGTGTTTATATATGTGTTGTAATTTTTACCTGTATATGGCGAGATTCTGCTGGTGGATGTTTCGTCCCCGAGGCCCGCCCCCTGTACAGACCTCTTGGTCTTTGATATATGTTGGCATTTGTGGGAAGTTGATGCTGGGTCGACATCGGGCCTTACAGACTAGTCTTTTACGTTAAATGCCGTCATTTTCATCTGACGACGATACAGCTCACCAATCTCCAGTATACGAGTTGTCACAGCGAAACAGCTCACCAATTACCAATATACGAGTTGTCAGAGCATTTCCATCATAGCTCTCTAGATTTGTATCTAATACCGCTTATGCCGGTGCTTGGGGCCGTGTGTTCATGTCATCCAAGTTGCCACATGAACAGGTACAATAAGAGCGTACCTGAGACACAACACATATCACGAATCGTTAGATTCCTGGTATGTGCTTTAGAATAGGTTGACCAGAAGACTATACTGTGAGGTCATGAGGCTCTGTCAGTATGTCGACACCTCTTCCCACTTCCCTTATATGTATTGTAAGTTCTCCCCCACACGTTCCTTAGCGAAAAACATTTTTGATACAGATGGCTGACGCTTTGTTTGTTGTCCCTATGACGCTATTTGGACTATGTTTGTGATTAGCGGACCCAACGTCCTATCTCCAATTGGTTAAGCCTTGAATAACTGTGAAATTTCAAATTTCAATTGACGGCATCCATCAAAATTGGACTACATAATCCTGTTATTTGTTTGCTTTATATAAAGCTAAGGATTCATACTGCTTATAAAGTACCTATATATATAGATTTCCTATATAGGGGGTCTACCTTGCATTAAAATATGAGTGCAGCTCAGACGATAGGGTATTTCTATAATCAGAGACCTCGATGCATATTCATTTCTATATTTTACGCAAATGTTAGATGATGGAGAAACACAGTAACTCTGATTAAACTTGCTGAACGCATAGTGACAGTATCAATATTTCGAGAAAATTGTATCGATGCCATTCCATGACAAATAAAATAAATCAAAATATTTTCGAAATATTGAGACTCATCATGCGTTTATTTGTTTATTCGGAATTACTGTATTCGGATTTACCTTGCTTCTGCATTATTCCATGCTTAACAGTGGATCAACACGATTTAGGTGATGGATTATGGCAGGGTTTTGATATTTACATAGAAAAGGTTATAATGAATTACGGTTGGCAACAGAAATGCATTTAATTCACCATGGAATAGGCTTCCAGTTCTGAAATACTTCATCGGTCAATTCAAATTTTCGAAAAAGAATTCGATAGGATTAATGGGTCGTATAGAAAACTGTGCGAACATCCATCCAATCAAAAAGCTTTTCTAAGTATTGGATTCAACAACTTTGCAATATTGGCAAATCTATACTTCTCCGAATGCTATATAAAAAAAGTTGGATGTCTAAACATGTTAAAGGAAAAATATTTGATGTGTTTAAGGCGGGACAAAACGTGTTAACGTCAGAATAAGATGGCTTTGAATCTAATTATACGTGCCTACACTGTGCTGTCGGTCAAACATATTATTTATAAAACGTTTGCTTTTAAATGTGCTTCATGGAAGAAGATATAGTGATAATAAAAAGAGTTATAAAGAGTAAGGCAATATATTTTATGAATTTTCGTCTAGGCTCAAACATGTTTTCATATTGCTGCAGACTTTTTCTCGGCCAATTTATAGGTTTTTTTTGCGACCGACGCCATGTCTCCACCATGATCATGATTCAAGTTGGTCTTTGACAAACGATGGCTAATGATTGGAAATACTTCTCTGATTGTAAATAATAGGTCGTTTATTCCCTCATAGCGGCGGCGATATGGCCTTCACTTAATCAGATTTTACTTGATTAATAATTTTGATATTTCGCATGAGGCGTCAAGAGAATTATTCGACGTCTATGAAGCGCAGCTAAGAAATCCATGGCATTTTCATCCCTACAAAAGATCAAACTAACAGAATACCTAATTGAGGACTCATTCGAGTAGAATCGCTTCGTTTTTCCTCGCTTTATATACACCCCCAATAGCTTAAATACGTTCGAAGCCCGAGTCGGAGAAGGAGAGTATGAGATAGAACGATCAGTTTTATGGATTATTCTGTCAGATTGCATGTTGAAGGGAATTAGAATAACATGTTTATTATAAAAATTGGTAATAAAGTACAGTCTGTAAATATCGATGATATAGACCATTTCAGACTAGCTTATTCGCTGTCAGGAAATGATTCGGGGATATCACAGCTTGGACTTTGCACGCGAGTGTAAGAACAGTCGTTAACCATAATTTTTTGTGAAATTGAAAGCCCTATATCCAGTATACTGCAATCATCCGGGAACCATCGATATATTCCGTTTCAAATGCAATTGTTGCAAATGCAATTCCGCTCATAACAAGTAAAGCCGTCAAGCGTTTCCAGTGATGCAAAAATGACATCAAAATGTTCCTATCGTCAAATCAGAATACTCTTCAGGCAATTGAGTCGTGTTCTAGAGTGTGATGTATCTCAGTCGCGTTGTCCTTACCTTCATATGTCTATAATCACAATACCGAACCAGACTACATGAAACTGTACCAGGATGTTTACAAAATGAAAGATCGATTAAACTCGATTCGTTCGATATGAACAAGACGACCGTAAGCCATTCAACAGGATGGGGATTATCGACAGTTACATTGCTAAGTCTGGGGCTCTACACCGACTATTATGCCAGGATATTTAGTCATTTGATAGGTAATGTCAGATATATTTTTCAGGTATATGGTAAGGAAACCATTCTAATATTCGATTACAATTAGGTGCCTTTCTTGCAAATTATCACCCCGTCACATATAGTGGGCTTCCGTTATACCGTTATTCCGTTACACATTTCTTCTCCGACCAATAACTTAAGAACGATTGACCCAACTGACATCAAACTTGGAGAGTGTCTTGACATGAGAGGATGGTTGGGAAGAAAGAGAAAAAGGACAATGTGCCTTCCGTAGAACTTTAATAGATATAGCTGACTTAGTCAGTGGTCATGACTTATTTTTTTATTATGATAGTATGGAAGGTATGTGATGATATATTTAAAATAGCAACATATGTGTAAAACAAGCACGGAAATAATATAAAACATGTTATCCATGTTATGCACCGTGGAAATTTGGATTTCAAATATAAGACAAAAGGGGTGTGGTGATTTGTGAGTTTCCATTATTAAATTGCATTGAGTAATGACCCTTAAGCGGATATGGACTCAGCTTCACTGACAACAACTGATTTAATTAAAGAGATTATGTAGGTCTCACAAAAAGAAAATCATAATGGCGATCTCCATTCTACCTAACCAGCTAGTGGTAGTAGTTTAGCCGACGGCTGAATATTGAATGTTGGATCTGACGACTATACTCTGAATTACAAGCGTCTAGTCCGTCATTCATAATCCAGCCGTCGCCCATTAGAGAATATCCGCGTCCATAATCCAAAGACCTATTCCATTTTCCATATAACAGTATTAGCACCAAATTCAAAAAGACAATCATAGTATACATAAACATAGGCTTGTTTCCTGCAAGAGAGAAGCGGTCAACAGTTTTCAATGATGCCGGCAAGACATCATGATGTTCCAAAATATAAAATCCGTATCGCTGATCAGTATTCTTAATCCATAATATTCGTTATAGAGTCGTCATCTAAAAATGATGTATCTCAGTCACGCTTTGATTGTGCCTGTTCATATGAGTACCATGAGGATCTTGAAGTACATGGGTTCATACGGCCCCTAGCCCCGGGTTAAGCGGAATTAGACACAAGTTTCGAAACGTAACGCCATAGATCTTGCACGCTACGTTCGTATTTTGCTATCAGCATGCGATATGTATCGCCAAATTTGAGAAACTTTGAGTGGAGGCGCTTGGTGGAATAGCCCTGTTTTATAAGTTTCTGCAACAAAGTTTTGTGACGTTGATTAAAATCATCACATTTAACACAGGATCTAGCAAATGCTACTAAGCGAGATATGCATACGCCATATGCAGGTCCCACTGGAATATTACTATCCAGAAAGGGATAGTTTACGATGTCGAAATTGTAATCATCTCTTTTGTCATAAAGTCGACGAGAGAGAATGCCCGCTTCATTTTTATAGAGATATAGATCTAAATATGATGTGCCTGTAGGGCTATCCGTAGTTTCCTTCAAATCCAGTGAAGGTGGATATATATCCTTTACTGCGTCATTTATATAGCGATTATCCACAGCGAGAAGATCGTCTATATAGCGTTTGGTGAATGAGAAGGAACGGGCTTTGAATGGATCGGTTTTTGAAAGCGGCTGCATATAGTCATATTCATAAGAGAACAGATACAGGTCAGCCAACAGGGGTGCACAATTGGTACCCATTGGAATACCTATATGCTGCTGATATATTGTGTTGCCAAATTTCACATAGATATTTTTAATGAGAAATTCAAGCAACTCTATAAACAAAGAAACATCCCATGAATGATATCTCTTGTATGTAGTAGAGCTAAAGAATGCTTTATGGCTTCTGACATTAATATATCTACGATCAGTTTTCTGTACGGTATGTGACCTTTAGCATCAAGTTCTTCCGTAAGACATTTTGAGTTTTTCGATATCCACATACATTCAACGCCAGAGTTCTTAGAAATAATGGCGCAATACCTTTCCCAAAATGCTTTTATCTCCTGAAGGGCCCTCGTCAATAGGGTTGAAAGAAGCTTGGTGGTGCAGCTTCTAGAACCAGCTATGAATCTAGCTTTGTATGGTGATTTATGCATTTTGGGAGTCCAGTATAGTTTTGGTATGTCGTTATGATTGGTTGGAAGACAAATACCTCTTTCCCTGAGAAACTTTTTGTGATTGTTAAATAACTCTTCCAGAGTAAATGCAGTTTGGGAGTAAGTAGACGTATTTGATGAAGATATGTCGACACTCAATTCTTTAACCAGCACCTGGTAATAGTAATATTTACATATGAATATTATATTATTCGGAGCTTTGTCTGCTGGGACTACGAATTTACTCTGGAGATTTGCTAGAACTTCTTGCGAATTGAGGTTTCTCAGTACTTGTGTTGCTTGGGGAAGAGTACTTCTGTCAATATGGCGGATTGTTTCAACGACCTTGCTCTTGGTATATCTTATCTCGCTATATAAATGACGCAGTGAAGGATATATATCCACCTTCACTGGATTTGAAGGAAACTACAGATAGCCCTACAGGCACATCATATTTAGATCTATATCTCTATAAAAATGAAGCGGGCATTCTCTCTCGTCGACTTTATGACAAAAGAGACGATTACAATTTCGATATCGTAAACTATCCCTTTCTGGATAGTAATATTCCAGTGGGACCTGCATATGGCGTATACATATCTCGCTTAGTAGCATTTGCTAGATCCTGTGTTAAATGTGACGATTTTAATCAACGTCACAAAACACTGGTGCAGAAACTTAAAAAACAGGGCTATTCCACCAAGCGCCTACACTCAAAGTTTCTCAAATTTGGCGATACATATCGCATGCTGATAGCAAAATACGAGCGTAGCGTGCAAGATCTATGGCGTTACGTTTCGTAACTTGTATCTAATTCCGCTTAACCCGGGGCTAGGGGCCGTATGAACCCATGTACTTCAAGATTCTTATGGTACTCATATGAACAGTCACAATCAGAGCGTGACTGAGATACATCATTCTTTAGATGACGACTTTACAACGAATATTATGGATTAAGAATACTGATCAGCGATACGGATTTGATATTTTTGGAACATCATGATGTCTTGCCGGCATCATTGAAAACTGTTGACCGCTTCTCTCTTGCAAGAAACAAGCCTATGTTTATGTATACTATGATTGTCTTTTTGAATTTGGTGCTAATACTTTTATATGGAAAATGGAATAGGTCTTTGGATTATGGACGCGGATATTCTCTAATGGACGACGGCTGGATTATGAATGACGGACTAGACGCTTGTAATTGGTGAGGCCCAGCCAATCAGCGAGTACTGTAGGTTCAACTTTTTCTCGCTTAGACCAATCAATAACGTACTGTTCCAATGCAGACAGGACTATCTTCTGGTTGGCCTTCAGATTTATTCTTCTTGGCTCTCTATATTTAGGTCCTTTCATCAGGAGTAATTTCAGATCCTTATCACTCACCACATCAAGGTCACCAGTCACAATATGTTTGCATGGTGTATAGATAAAGTTCGACGATTCACAATCACAACTATAACCTCCTGACGTGTATAAATTCCAGTCAAACTCATGGACAGCATTGGAGTAATTGAATATTTTGGTGGCTATAGATTTAGTGTACTTATATGAAATGCAAGGAGGTTCTGCGAACTTAAAATAGTTTAGTACAGCGTTGCGTAAATTAATGATGTCCAGTCCTTTATCTAAGTAGTTGAGTTTCAAGAAAAGCCGATCTTGAGCTGTTTCGATTATGTTCACTAGACGATACAACCGAAAATACGCTATATCTTGACATACTTTAATGATTTTTGATGGTATTATATTTCTTGAAGACGCAGATTGTTGTATATCTCTGGCTATTTGATCCAAAGCTCTCAGAGGTAACGCACACAGAACTGTACGTAAGCTATGTATACTAATGGGTGTGTTAGTTAAACACACTAAGTAATTTAAAGTGATATGATCGTGAATCATCGAACTATTAAACTTTCGCCAACCATGGCTGCGATGTCTCCGTTGATGGGGTTTAAATAGTTGGGTAATGTTGGATATATTTGAACGGCGGTTTGTAGCATTGCCGAACCCACTGACATTATCATTTAAACCAAAAAAATATTAAATATTCTAGTATGTTTCGGTTTAGTATGCATTTCGGTATAGTATGCATTTCATCAATGGGAGTTGGTCATACACGGTACGCTGTTAACTGCCACCAAGACATTGCACAGGCGTTCATATATACACATGTAGCCATGTTGACTAGCAAATATACTGCCTGTTATCAAGGAATATATTTCGCTAACACTCATCAAATTACAAAAAAATAGCCAATGTCGCGATGAAAAATTTGACGTCGAAAGGGAAGGGCCATTTCCTGACACAGACGACTCTATTGTCCCAGACGTTCTAGCATTTCGCACGATAATTATGTACAAAGGCGAAGAATGGACATAGAATCCTCCGTATTCTAGTTTGAATGCGAATTGCCCAAGGGGTGGCTTTCCTGTAGAGTCATATGGTTGATTTTTAATCGCTAGACGTCGGTAACTTTCCCCACATCTTACGTATCTCACCAATAGATCCTGATTTACGATGGCGATCTCACGGCATACTATAAACCGGATATCCGTAACCATCAGCATAAATCACGCATGTGTCACTTATATAGTTATACATAGGATGTTGAGTCATATAAATCTTCTGTGTGGAAATAAAAACATCGAATTGCTAATCACTCCAAATATTTTGTATCACGGTGTTCGTTTATATGGTTTTGTGCATTTTCGAGTCCAAATTGGGGTGTGATGTATCCTGCATTAAACATATCGACCAATAGTTATTAAAGCATTTTGTATCAAGTGTTGTTTAAACATTTTCAGCCAAGTGTTACCTTTATTCACTTCATTTTTAATAGCATATTCTAGAAATCGAAGTTGCATGACGCATGAAAGATTCGAAATGTGTTTATGTAACTGCTTCAAATAAACTTCACAGCATTCATTACAAATCTCACAGTTATTTACCGCGGAACTTCTATATTAGGAGATCAGAGTCATGCTAACTGAACTTTTCTTCTTGTTCTATTTCTGGTTTAATGCTGCTGAAAGTTAGTTCAGTACGGAAAAGAACATATCAATTCGTTATCGTTATCCAGGGACACGAGTCAACAGCACTGAGATTGTAACAGGAATCAATTTACTCAATCAACTTTCATAAGCTTTAACACTATGGAAAGGCTGCTGACAAAATATTTCCGCACTTTGAGGATATAGCATGCTTTCGCCATTCATGTAGGCTCTGCCAAAACCCCACTTTAATGAACTATCGGGATACTTAATTCTATAGCTCTTTTCTTGCTTCAAATCGCCGGTATCGCATGATCGATATCGTGGCAATCTAAGCCGAGAAGATGTCGAATAAAACCCGCCCACATAAAGACCATTAGAAAAACAAAGTCCATTCTTGCAAAACATTCAGCTCAGTTTACTGGGAAGTTGGGTAATCTATGGTGGGCTTCACGACCTTCGGTCGGTGTCTCCGTAGATTGAGTAAAATGATATACATGCCACATCTCACATATATGAAGGTTCATATACCCTGAACGAGGCGATGAGGCGTTTCGGTCTACGTTGGCTACGACCATTGCCTGATTTCGTAATGTCTCAGCACTTAGCAATAGATCACTTCAACTTGGCCAGCATCCGACAAAAGACGGATATAACCCTATTCAATGTATAATATAAACCTGTGTATCCGTGTTTCATTTATTTCCAGAAATCAAACCAGCATTTAATAGCGGTAGGAATAAAAAAGGAATGAAACAGGAACGACCTGATTAATTGCTCGCTTGGTACTCAGCACTAACAGGGTAAATCGTGGACTGATTGTCTCGATGTCAAGATAATGTGTGTAATGTATTGTGCTTCATTGAGATAGCACTACGGGAAGGCGGCGTTGGGAAAACTTTGCCACTGTTGAAAGCGATGTTATATCATTCCTACTCAGTGAAAAATGACAAATAATTCGCCAGTAGAACGAGTTATCCGAATTATCGCTTTGTGGTGTTCATCGAAATTGTCATTTTTTTTCTCAAAAATCTGACTAAGCTAGACAAAACATATGGGCTATAAATGTAGCTTTTTGTGGAATAGTACTATACAGCCAAGGATCGTTGACAAACTCAAAGTAAGCCCTTTTCTCGTTACACAGTCACATATGTTAAAATGACTGTTCTATCAACATTATTGGTACAGTTCAGGTCTGAAAGTAGGAGTAAGCCCTTTCATTATTGCAGAGTATAGGCGCAAAATCATACAGTCAATATCCAGTCATCGCCGACCACAGAGCTTTCGCGTCAATACTCGAAAGACCTTTGCCGTACGCCTGTTAGTATCAATTCCAAAAATGAACGAAATAAAGCTCGTTTCCTGCAAGATAGCGCCCAGATATCTCACTACACTACGGCACAATATATCAATAAAATGAGATGTTGCTCGACTTGGGGCCCGTACCTGGGGTTTTGGTGAATTTGTTGATTAGGTAAATGTTGATTGAGGAAACAACGTGAGCAGATTCTATGAAGATTATTGTTTTTTCTCAAATTTAACGAAGTTGGATATATTCTTGATATCATCGTTCGCAGATTATATGGACTAACAAGATATTTTTAACATTAAAAAGATTTAGATTTCATCTCACTTGTCATTTAGTACTTCAGACTGTTCTAGAGAGATTTTTATTTCGGGATTTCACGATACTGAGGAAGTATAATGCCTGACTGCACATAACTGGAGTTTTAGTTACGGTACTAAAGATGGAAACACCGTCTCAGTAGAGACTAAGTACGTTCATACAAATTGTACAACCACCTGTAGTCCATCTGAAAATATAGACGGTGAATCGATTAGTGTCCTGGTACAGGCCAATGCAGCTGTATTTTAAACGTTACACTGGGGATCAGGTTTGCGACATCAACAATATATCTCCATCAGCACGAATTGGAAGTTAGACTGTGATACTGGCATGGGGCCGGCGCCAGGTTTGCGACATCAACAATATATCTCCATCAGCACGAATTGGAAGTTAGACTGTCATACAAACGTCTGATCCGACATTCAGAAGGCAATCGTCTTTCGTATTCAAAATATACAAGATACAAGCGTCTAGTTCATCATTAAATATTCAGCCGTCGTCCATTAAACAATCTCCACGTCCATAATCTAAAGGCCTAATTTACATAACAACATTATCACCGTATCGCTGATCAGCATTCTTAATTCATATGATTTTCGTCGTAAAGTCGTTCTCTGAAGATACCATTAGCTTCATGTGTAAAAATTCAGTTGGTAGCGTTGCTTCCACAACAATTCCCCTTTCATTATGAAAAGATCTCATTCGCATTGTAAAAGTACAAGTAGTTTAACATCTTACTTCAAACTGTATAGCCTCATCACCGATATCAGCGCGTATTAACCCTTACTCTTTGATGCCCTCAACAAATATCTCAACAAAAGTCTGTGGTAGGCACCCCAAAAAAGGGAAGCATCCTACAAATAAACTACCTCAACAAGGCACTGCTTTGCAACCTGGAGCCGACGATCTCCTATGGATTAATGCGAGAAAGTGTTTTCCCAGTGCCCTGCACCTTCGACACTGGTATCATCAATGAAAAAGGTAGTGAGCTATTGACTTCTCTGCTGACTCTCGATAGAAATGACGCCATCTGTACAGCGATCAGGTCATTGCCATTACGGGTCAGCAGAGGTATCGAGGCTGCAGGACACTTAACAAACACTTGTTGGATCACTAGAGTCAGTCATTCAATATTCAGACGTCGATTATTTCCCCATCCACAATACAAATATCTAATCCAGAGTTTTCGATTGTTTTTATTTACGCGTTTTCCATGCACAAACTGCATGATAAATTAATAAATATAGTTTGATGTGAATTTAAATAGATTTTGCACAATTTTCCTCGATGAAAGCAGGAATTTTGAAGGAAAATGACGAAAATCTTCCTTTTTTGGTAACCCACATGGACGCCATATATCAACAGCATATAGGTATTCCAATGGGTACTAATTGTGCACCCCTGTTGGCTGACCTATATCTGTTCCCTTATGAATATGACTAATATATACATGTAATTATTTAATATATATTTTAAAAAACGACAAGTTCAAAGCTCGTTTCTTCTCATTCACCAAACGCTATATAGACGATCTCGATGTGGATAATCGCCATACAAACGACGCAGTGAATGATATATAACTACCTTCACTGGATTTGAAGGAAACTACAGATAACCCTAACGGCATATCATGTTTAGACCTATATCTCTATTGAAATGAAGCGGGCCTTCTCTCTCGTTGACTTTATGACAAAAGATATCATTGAAATTTCGACATCGTAAACTATCCCTTTTGGAACAGCAATATTCCAGTGGGATCTGCATAAGGGGTATACATATCTCGCCTAGTAGCATTTGCTAGATCCTGCGCTGAATGTGACGATTTTAATCAACGTCTCAAAACAGCATTACATATAACTGTGCAACAACACCAAGCGCCTCCACTCAAAATTTCTCAAATTTGGCAATACATATCGCATTCTGATAAAAAAAAATACGAGCGTAACGTACAAGATCTATGGCGTTACGTTTCGTAACTTCTGTCCAATTCAGCTTAACCCGGGGCTGGGGCTAGTATGTACCCTTGTACTCCAACATTCTCGTAGTGTTATATGAGCAGACACAATCAAATCAATCATGTAATACAACATAACAATGGAGAAATCTGTAGATCCAGTGCAAAAAGTTCCAACAGTTCATGCCTGTTTAATGCAACATGTGGTGTCTATCTTATATAATTTAAGGTATTTAAGAGATCAAAACTGTGTAGTTTATCACCGTCATGTCACCCAGTTGCGCGAATGCGGTCCAGGAGGTGATTGTCACTAATACATCACCTATCAGAGCAGGAAGGCCCGGAGATGGATGACACATCCTACACATAGCTCATACAGCAGGTTTCCATGAAGGATGCTGTACCACACATAGCTCCTACAGCAGGTATCCATGACGGATGCTGTACCACGCATTATTTTCAAATTAGGCGTCATTAAAGCTCTGGTGAAGTAACAATTGTAAATTGACTTCAATCAGCGGAAGCGATGTATTACCGAATATTAAGATTGACGAGAACAGTAAATCTAGAAAACATGAGCTACAGTTCAGTATAGATAGCATGAAAAAGTGGCTTGCAAATGTCCTTTTAAGCAGCATAACCAGTTTGAAGTGATGTGCCATGATATATGCCTATCCCAGTTGTTTAAATGATCTAGCAAATCCTACTTCGTAAGATTAAGAGTATCCCATATTTTATCATGAGATAAAAAAAAATCAACTTGAGAGAAAGGATAGCCGCTCCAAACAGGCCATCGGGTGAAGTTAGGATAGTTGATTCCTGCCCGAGAGTGGGGAAATTCTTTCTCCAATATGATTAAAGATATAATCAGTCTCAAACTTGGAGAAATTTTTCAAATTGCAAATTGCGCTGATCTTAGCATCGAAGTATGTTAAGACATCAATATTTTTCATAATATCCAAGAGCGAGATAAATATACACAGCAGCAGCAAGACTATCAGTCAGAAAAAAATATTTAAAAAAATCGTCCGCTTATACGAACTTCAGTCTGGCCGTAGCCTTGCACAACCGAAACATCTGGAATAGCGATGACGTCAGTTACACCACCCTTTTAATGTTGCGTTGAATTGTCTGGAAATGGTCAAATTCTGCTGATGGACGTTTTCGTCCCTAAGGTTTGCCCTCTGTACAAATTATTGTGACTGTATTTGTATTTGTAAACATGGTGGAGAATGAAGCGGTTGGTCGGCGTTGGGCATCACAGGTGTTTGTTCTGAATACAAAGTTGCATTCGTTTGGGCCGTTCTCTACTATCTGGCGATCACATAGTTCATAATTTTCTAACGGACGACTTGATAGGGCTATTGCATCATCGCTCTGTAATATTTGAATCTAATATCACTCGAGCTGGTGCCAGGAGCCGTGTGTTCATGTCATTCAAGATGTACATGAACATCTATAGTAAAAGTGTGGCTGCAAATGCATGGGTCACTTTTGGTCCTTGTGGTGATTTTGAAAATATTCAGTCGGCATATTTGACTGTGTGGTATTATGACTTCTTGTCAGTACCCCGGCATCGTTTGCCATCCTTTAAATGTTGGGTTTAATACGACACTCGACAATTGTGACGTTGCAATGTTGACAACCAAGCCACACCATGCGCTCCGTGATGGCTGTCGAAAACATGAACTGCACGTCAAGCCATTTATTTGTGTTGATCTTCTCCCGTTTTGTCATGAACGCTAAAAAACATGCAGGTAGAGATAAATGTGGTCAGATATATTTCATGCTGTACCTGTTGTAACATATGTCAATATTACCGAGTTTTAGAAAACAGTCTAGATTTTGGGGATGATTACATCTCTAAAGGCAAATCATCAAAATCGATCGGCTAAAAACATTACTGGAGTGCATGTGTCCGACTTGTATTGTGCGTCTTTATTCCCACTCCCATTCGGCACCTCTTCCCACTACCCTTATATGCGTTGTAATTTATTTGTCAGTGTTCACCTCTGACGGTGATCCCATACATGTACATCCAAATATCCTTTCCATGAGAAATTGTCGTGGAATCATATTGGGAATATATACACCATATGCGGATCAGTCTAGAATACAATTATCCGTAAAGAAATATGTGACGTTATATATCGCAATAGAAATTGCGTGTCGTAGAATCTGCATAAGGGTAAACTACACCATGAGAGTCAATGAATACACAATTGAACACACTATTACTGCATAAAAATTAAGCGGCTCTACTCTCTCGTCGACTTTACTACAAGAGAGATTATTACAATTTAAATTATCCTTTTTTGCAGAGTAATGTGGGACCTGCATATGGTGTATACATATCTCGCTCAGTAGCATTTGCTAGATCAAGTGTAAAATGTGACCCTTTTAATCAACGTTACAAGACATTAATGCAGAAAAATATAAAACAGGGCTCTAACACCTTCACTCAAATTTTCTCAAATTTGGCAATACATATCGCATGATGATGTACGATCTATGGCGTTGCGTTTCTTAACTTGTGGCTTAACCTATCATCTATGAGGAAGGCCCAGAGATGTATGGTCACATGCTATAGCTCACACAGCAGGTATCCATGACGGATGCTGTACCACGCATTATTTTCAAATTAGGCATCATTAAAGCTCTGGTGAATTAATAATTACAAATTGACTTCAATCAGCGAGGGCGATGCATTACTGAATATTGAGATTGTCGAGAACAGTACATCTACAAAACCTGAGCTACTTTTCGGTAAATATAGCATGAAAAAGTGGTTTGCATGTGTTTTTTCAAGCAGCACACCCAGTTTGAAGTGATGTGCGATGATATATGCCTATCCCAGTTGTCTCGTGTTTGAAGGATCTAGCAAATGCTACTTTGTAAGATTAAGATAATCGGATAAATATTCACACTTGAAGGATAGGAAAGCAGTCCCAAACAAGTCATAGGGTGAAGCCAGGACAGTTGATTACTGCCCGAGACTGGGAAATTTCAACTCTTGATCGCGTTAATATGTACTCTTTCACCGATATGATTAAAGATGTAATCATTCTCAAAATTGCAGAAATTTGTCAACTCTTAAATGAACTGATTTTAGTTTCGAAGCAAACATCATAGTTTTCATAATCGACAACAGTGCCGTAAATATACACAGTATCAGCAAGAATACCAGTCAGAGAAATTCAAAATATTCCGTCCATCTCAGTCTTGCCATAGCCTTTCACAACCAAAACACGTGGAACTGATAGCTAAAACTAATAGCTACAAACAGACAGACAGATTTTGAATTTGTGGCCTCCCATCCTAAGTTGGATGATGTAGGCCATACCATTGAGGTTGCTTTTTAAAAAAAAAACACAATTAAAACTTTACTTGACCATAAAAAATAAATACTTCACGTTTGATTTCAAAAGAAATACTGTGTTTTTAAGATACTCAATGGGACATATAAACATGTAAACTGGGGCTCCAGAGGCGTTATTTTGTAAGAAGGAAGGGTACTAGTTTAAACTTTAAAAGATAACATAAAAACAACCAGCATGCATATATTAAATAACGACCCTATTTATCATACATATATAACTGAATTATAAAGGCCCAAACAGCACATGCATATTTTATGTTTAATTAATAATAAATTCATATTATTTTAGACAAGAGTATTTGTGCGCTTGTTAAAAAAGATGTAACATAACATAACATCTCTACTCATTCCGGTTAAGACCGTGTCCGATGACCTCGTGGTATCATCAGACAGTAATGTCCAACCGGAACGAGCAAAGACATTATTTAAAACAAAATTGTTCCCCCCCTCCCCACCCTTAAGCATAAATAAGAAAATGTATATTGGACAATTTGATGAAATATCCATACTCATTCTGGTGAACACCGGAATATCTTCAGACACCGATCCTCCGACACCGATGTCCAACCAGAACAAGCAAGACATTATTTAAAACAGTGTTTAGCAATAAAAGCGAAATTTGATGTAAACTCCTGTCTATCAAATTTACAAATATATGCATGTACTATTATAGTGACCAATATAATCAGAAAATATAGATGGGCACAACATTAAATAAAATTTCATTCCTAGATTAATTTAATTTAAAATGTATAATGACTGAAAAGTTAACACATGCATATCACAGATTATTAAATAAAAAAAAAACACATGCAAACACATGCAATAAAATCAATACAAGGATTAAATATAATTCACATGCTTATCACAGACGGTAGATAAATATATACAAATTAAAAGCTGACATCACATTAGCCAAGACGCTGAGACACATGCAACACGTATTAAATTCACATTACATGCAGATTAGATTATTAATTAAAATCGGCGACAGCCGCCAACAAAATTGGCGACAGCCTGGTACACCTTACCACGGTTTCTAGCTGGTTTAAAAACAGTCTCCATGGACGGGTTAAAAACACCTGCCTGTAAAAGATGATCATAAAATCTAAAACACTCATTATCATAGCGGGAACAGTAAAACAATAAATGGGGAATATTATCCTCGACTAAACATTCATCACATAAACCCGTCTCATGGAGATTAAATCTATGTAAATATGCATTCGTGGGTAGATGACCAGATTGTGTTCTTAAAAATAAAACTTCCGATCGTCGGCACGATAAAGTGAAATCATGAGATAAAGTAACGGAAGGATTAAAAGAATAATAAAATCGTCCCTTATTAGAGGTGTCCCAGTCGTCTTGCCACATGCGGATAAACCGAGGTTTTAGCATTGATATTACCTCAGGTACAGATAGCTTGAGAGGAGATGTAATATTCGCCAAATTTAAGGCTTGTTTAGCAAGCGTATCTGCCTGTTCATTCCCCGGTATACCCACATGAGACGGAATCCAAGCAAATGATATATTAATGCCTTGGTGGAATAGCGTTGTATATTCGTGTAAAATTTCAAACAAAACCGGACAGGATTTATTCCAAATAAAATGTATCATTGCTTGGAGAGAGCTAAGTGAGTCAGTAAAAATAACAGCTCGAGCTGGTCTAAATTCAGATAAAAAACGAAGTGATAATAAAATAGCCAAGAGTTCAGTTTTAAAAACAGAGACGTGGTCAGATACACGATAAAACTTATTATAATTAATCTCGGGTATGGTAAAAGAGGATCCAGTTTTCCCAGACTCTGGGCACTTCGATCCATCCGTAAAAATCTGTAGATACTGAGTCCAATTATAGAAAATATATTCTTTTGCAATTGCTTCAATCTGATGTGGGGGGTCAGATTTCTTAACTCTATGATGTAAATCAAGACAAATACTGGGGCATTTTAATTGCCACGGGGGAAATGCAGTTGTAATATTTTGCTGTATATCTAAGTCATTAGTATCAAGTGTATTATTTATAAAAGATGATCTTATGCTAAATGGTTCTGGATGTCTTGTATTGTCGATGTAATATCGATCATATTTAGTGGGGTTAAAAACAGATATTGCAGAATTGTTTTTAGAAGATTTTAATTTCAGGGAGTATTTAAGAGTCCGCATGCGCCGTCTAATATACAGGGGCCACTCATTACTCATAACTTGTAAAACATTCAGTGGTGTTGTTCTGAGCGCCCCTGTACATATACGAAGTGCCGAGCACTGGACAGAGTCTAATTTGCCTTTCAGAGTGGCGCATGCGGAATCATATGCCTCACAACAATAATCTAGACGAGAGCGTATAAGAGCTCGATATAGAAGTAAAAGTGATGTACGATCAGCTCCCCAAGATTTCCCCGACACAGAACGCATTAAATTTAAAACTTTGTGACACTTGTCAACAACAGATGTTATATGTTGTTGCCAAGTTAAACGTTTATCAAATATAAGCAGCACACCCAGTTTGAAGTGATGTGCGATGATATATGCCTATCCCAGTTGTCTCGTGTTTGAAGGATCTAGCAAATGCTACTTTGTAAGATTAAGATAATCGGATAAATATTCACACTTGAAGGATAGGAAAGCAGTCCCAAACAAGTCATAGGGTGAAGCCAGGACAGTTGATTACTGCCCGAGACTGGGAAATTTCAACTCTTGATCGCGTTAATATGTACTCTTTCACCGATATGATTAAAGATGTAATCATTCTCAAAATTGCAGAAATTTGTCAACTCTTAAATGAACTGATTTTAGTTTCGAAGCAAACATCATAGTTTTCATAATCGACAACAGTGCCGTAAATATACACAGTATCAGCAAGAATACCAGTCAGAGAAATTCAAAATATTCCGTCCATCTCAGTCTTGCCATAGCCTTTCACAACCAAAACACGTGGAACTGATAGCTAAAACTAATAGCTACAAAACACCAACAAGATATATTTATCTCTAGTTTGTTGATCACCGAAGATCAGTGTGATGATAAGTGTCTCGTATATGGACTGACTGATATATCAATGAATCGGCCTTCTCAAATACAAAACCAGTATGAAGGGTGGGTTTTTTTTTGGTAATCATTGCGATATCTTCACAGTGAGCAATAAATAAGAAGAAAGACAAAGTGACTTTGCTCTTTCCATTTTCAAGGGTAATGTTGAAAGCTACGTCGTTTACTGGAGATAGGGTAGACAATTTGGTAGGAGACCCACAATGCCTCTCCGCTAGGTCTGCTACGGTTAACCCCACACGGTGCAGACTACTGGAGGAGAATTAGTAACCAGGAAGTAAGTAGCGCGGGACGCATTGAGACGTATAATGCGTCGTTTTATAAAGCTTCTTCGAGACCATCAATACATGCATACAATTTGATAGAAATATTTCACAAACGGCTGTACACGCATGAGCTGGATTAGTATCGGTCCAGCGTATTGCGTACAGCTAAAGGGTAGCTAGAATACATAAGATGACCAGTTTCTCGTGTAATCTAATATCGGCCCTTGAGTCTGACAAGAACATGATTTTGTGTTTAGAGGAACGAAATTATTTATTCATTTCATTATAGAATTACGCTTAAATCTGGTACCAGTCATTGGACTGAATAAATCAATTGTTGACTCGAAAATCCATCAGTGTGATTAGATAGACATTCTCTGTACATTCATTGCCAGAATTCTTCGCTGATGATATTTGATTCTCACTGATTGTTTCTTTTCAGACCATATACATATGTTTACAAATTGAAGAGAGTTTGATCATTATATTGTTACCAATATGAATCTAATCATTATATCTGAAAAATCATAACATTATCACTTATATAGAGGCAAAGTAGCAATTATTCCAATTTGCGGGAATATATATATACATGTTTTTATGACGACAGTTGGCTACTGAATGCCTATTTATTGATCATTCTCCAAAATATACTCCAGTTTCATATTGACCTGTTTTTAAATTACATATCTTTTTAAATTATATAAAAAGTACGGAGGATCGTTAATCCCAAAGAGAATTGGAACAAAGAAACACATATAAGCATTTTGACTTCTGATCAATCGCTCTCAAATTTTATCATTCAGTTTCAGAAAAACTAATTGATGAACAAATGGATAATCTCATTTTAAGAGGGTTCTTCGCTGGCCTTTCGTTAGTGTTACATACCTTCTATTCTCATGGGGTATCCATCAGAGTATAACCAGTTACGGTGGAATTTATCTCCCAGAAGTTTTTTCTCAGTAGGGAAACGGTCACAGAAGGGACAGGCAAAACTAGCTTCGTATACTATAATAGAAAACATTTATCTTTCTTCGAAATTACCATAATCGTCAAACTTGATCGCAGTCTAAATTTAGGGTGTGTATGGGTGTCAATGTATTAAAAGTATTAATCTTTTTTTCAGTATTTCAACCTTCGAATATTGCGGCACGGTAATTACCCTGTCGTGCAACACTGGAATAACTGCAGAATTAACCATCCAACTGGCACATTAACCTAGCCACAGAACCAAGCAGATACAGACCTTTGCTCAGATGAAAGCATGAAGAAACATCAACAGTATGAGACATATATGTTAACAATAGCAAAACAGGTAGCCAAGCTGTTTGAGGAAAATTGCAGAAGAAATGTCCCAGAACAATCCGCAGATCTTCAATGAGATTCAGCGCAAGTGAACAAATGCCATGTCAAATTGCGCGGCGACAGTACAAAATTTACATGAATTATTCAAAGAATATGGCCAAACTCTTCGATTGGCCAAAATAGTACGTTAGGACCAACATTAGTTTAACACTCTTTGAGAGCAACTAGTTCCACCTCATACACCACAACATCGGATTGGTGTATCATCAGCGCGAACACTATATAAAATTCCTGGAGTATGCTATGCTGCCAATATTAAAGATCCTCCTGCTCACCACCCTCAGTGGTCTTAGATTCGCCATATGTCCTCAAAATATAACCGAACAAACGACTGTGACAGGCAATCGGGAAATGGAGAACATACTGCGAGTGAAAAATGTGGTGAATGTTTGACATCACTGCTGGCGCCTGAAGCAAACACTGTGCAAATGAACCGCAATATTATCAAAAAAATCTCTGTCGACCCCTAATGATCATGAAGAGAATACTGTAAAACTCTTGAAGAAAAACTTCAGAAACGCATCCTGAATGCAAACTCAAGGTAAAATAAAACAACTTTCCGAAACACTTTTTGCACAAGTGGATTTCCTGCATCGCACCAAAATATCACGGTTCCCACACCACACCAAACCATCATCATTTCCTACATCACACCAAACAATCAGGTTTCCATCGTCACACCAAACCATCAGAATTTCTGACACCACACCAAACCATCACGATGTCCCTCCTACACCACACCAAATCATGGCGATTTCTTACACCAAACCAAGTCCTGATGATTTTCTACACCACACCAAATTATCAGGTTTCCAGCACCAGAACAAATCATCGGGATTCCTACACTAAACCACTAGGATGTCCTACACCATACCAGTCAACCACGGCATACTTCAACGAAAGTGCAGGCATGTACAATTTCAACGCAGAAGCGAAATGGCTAACAAAAGTCAAAGCGAAGAATTCCACAGTTGATCAGGAAAGTAGCAATTCTGAAATCTAAATCATACGATAAATTCAATGAAAGGCCCGTCAGCAAATTACAGGCACTAGAAGAAAAATTAAGCTCTTTAGTAAATTGGAAGAAGAAAGCAGAAGGAATGTTACATCTCAACAATAACATATTGTCTATCACGGTTGGCAGGACAACATAATGTGTAAATCAGATTGGAATTATATTAGACCTCAGATCCTGATCTGTACAAATTCTTAGATAAACAAAAAGTTAAATCGGTTGAGGGCTTGCCGTAAAAGTATAAATTCAGCTCTAGGAAAGCAAAACTCTCACAGTTCGTTAGAAAGAAGATGACTTGTCGATTCAATGCCGTAAGTAAGAAAATCGGACACCTTTGGCAACGCCATCTTACAAGTACATGGCTTCGATGAGTGGTACAACATCGTCTGTGACTTAGAACATGATGTGGCCCACAGATACTTACTACAGCTGGACCCAGACAAAGTAAATGCCGTTCCTTAACTGCACATGTTGTGAACAGAACATTCAGGAAATTCAACTCAGCAAAGCTATGGAAACAACGGGTCTATGTGGTGTTTGGAAAATAGAGTGTAGAGAAAGGATTTTTCAAGAGCTAACCCAATCATCTCAATCTCCAAGATTTAATTATTCGTATACATTTGTACAATTCCTTAAAGCATGGTCATTAACATGATTAAAGTAGAAAAATGTAGAAAAAGTAGAATTGCTGTTTCCATTTTTACGCATAACAAGGAAAGCTGCTTATTTGAGTTCTTGTTCAGCTAAATGTCTCATTTGAAGAGGAGGTAAATCAATCATGTAACACAATATGAGGTTGTAGAAATTAATGTGTAGATGTCATGAATGTATTCAACAGCTCATGTCTGGTTAATGCAGTATGTGATATCACTCTGATATAACTTAGAAGCCAGGATTAATAGGCCAATACCCTGCCATTTATCACGGTCATGTCATCAAATTACGAGAATACGGTCGGAGATGGTTGTCACCAATATATAACCTTTCAGAGCAGGAAGGCCATAAATTCAAATTAGGCTTCGTTGCCGCCTCTGGCAAAGTAAGATTTGCAAACTAACTCCAATCCGCGGAAGCGATGTGCTACTGGCTAATGAGACTGATGAGAAGAGTAAATCTACAAAAGCAGCCATCATGTCAGGTTGAGATGGTTGTTTCCTTTAGAGTGGGGATTGATCCTTTGATCAAGTTGATAATGGAACCATTCTTTCATGTGATTCAAATAAATAACTCAATTAATATTTCAGATACTTATCAACATAGATCAGTTAGAACATTGCTAGAGTGCCCTATCGAGCATCCTGATTGGTGAATCCAATCTTCACCATATATTCGCTGATTCCACAAATCCCAGCCCTCAAAATTTTCGTGGGATCGCATGGGCAATTCAAACGACATGACATATTATCTATTCAAGGATAGTTGCCTTTATATATCGCCATGGAGCCTACCAGAGAGTAAATCCTCAATTTCCACGAAGTTATACGTAAAGCTACACGATGACATACTAATACTTCTTCCTCATAATTCCATAATCATGGGTTTCAGTCTTATGGTAGAATGCCAAGCATGTCCAGCATGTCCGTAGATTCGATCGTGTTTTTACCCTAGTATGTCTTTGTGTATGTCTGTGTACTGTCCGAGTTATTTCTGTCAAATTGAGCCTATCAGAATGAATATCCTAACACCGGTATCAGCTAACATCACTTGGCATGAGGTTTAGTAATGATCTCAAGGTTGGATGGTTTTTCCTTAACCGATTTGTCAGACTTCCTGGAAGACCTTTTAAAATCAATGAGATGTGGTGTATTGGGATATAATTTGGACGAATACGGTGTCAACTCCAAAACTCTTCAAAATTAAACGAATCTTTCTTTGGTATGCGATACAGGTATATACAACTTGAGAATTAATATTTTTTTTATGGAAATATTTCAATTCTGCAACTTTGGTCGTCAAAATTATGTTCACCGAAGCGGTGGGGGGGGGGCATTTGGCTTAATGTCACACTCACGGTTGTTTCACTCATATGGTGACAGACAGTTTGGTTGGTGAAGGAAGCCGGAGTATCCGGAGAGAACCACCGCCCGTCTGCAAGTAACTGACAAACTTTCACTTGGTTCAGCGGTGTGAGGCTAGCGGTCACCAGCGAAGCGCCATAGACCACTCGGTCACCGACCGAGCATAATGGTGAAACTGGTATTAGAAAATATCATCTATTGCATTTTACTAAAAACAGCGAGCTTTCGACAGATATTGTCTTGATTAATTCTTTGAATATTCTCAGAGAGTATAGGCAGAGATAACTGGATAAATAGACGATAAATTATATTCATTTCTCTGCCTCATTCCCGGCCATATTAGTCCAGTCAACATGTGAAAAATTGTGCCTTTTTACATAAAAGCATGAAATACGGCATACATGTACATCGTGGCCTGGGGAGCATTTCTGGATATGGAACCACCTCGAACTTTTCCTATGTAGGTCACAGCGGCCATTTTTCAAAATGGCCGTCAGAAGGCCATATTATCATATAGAATCCAGCACTGTTTTATTTGTTTGGCAATATTTTTGTTGGACTTTTTTGTTTGGCAATATTTTTGTTGGACTTTTGTTAGAATATTGATAGAAAATCCCATATCAATGTTAGACAAGTCATATGGTCAAGACGGCCATCTTGGAATTCAAGATGGCCGCCATCCGAAGCCGAATTCAGTCAATAATTTATTATCCGCGCAAAATATACATTATTCGTGTTGATACACTGTTACTTTAGGGGTATGGCACGACAAATATTTCACAATAGCTATGGTGTAATACCGGTTACATTGAATTTCCAAAATGGCCGCCATCTGAGCCTTATTTTAGTTCATACGTATATGTCTATTCCAATGACCACTCGCAAACTTCGAGGTTAAGATGACTTCACTATAGAATTGTGTATTCCCGGGAGAGAATTGTCGGCCATCTGGGGTTTCGAATTGGCCACCACAGGAAACATTTGTTTTCAAAATCTTGTTAGCCAACCAAGTTATAAACTTGATATGAAGATCGAACTTCCCATAAACACAAGTCTCTCATCTTAGCCTACACTACCTGCTTGTATCCGATTATCCTCATAACACCGACATTCGATCCACATAATTACTAAGTCGTAAATATCCTGTAGGGACCCCATACGTACTCGATAGTCTTCAAGAATCTTCAAGTTGATGAAAATGCTAGTTCTCATCAGGGATAGGCGTCTATGCCTTCAGTACTATTACTATATATGATAATTGATAATATTGTGAATAAATAATATACACTCTCCCCTCTTAATACAATATTACAAACTGCATCTAGCAGTTCACCTGTACCGTTTTAAAGGTACAGTTGTATACCTGACCACATCATGTGAATATATCTTAGAATCGAGGAAATAAAAATGCATTGTCGAATAGTACAGAAAAGGCAAAATACACTTCTCATGTGAACTCTTGTCCCATGGAATACAAAAATGCTACTGTGAACTCACATCAACTGATATAACAGAGACACCAGAGGGCATACGATGGAATGGTGGAATGCTTCGAAGCATGTCTTCGCATAGTTTACCCAACACACTAATGCAACGAAGTTATGGTACTCAAAATCTGGGAAGTTGAATGCTAAATGTAACTCGACTTTGAAGTATCGTCGCTGATGATCTCATCAAAGCATATAGCGGGAAAAAGTTTAATGATGCTGACAAGAAGATGTCATTCAAACTCAATGGAAATTTGCAAAACATGCTTAAACGACCCCTTGAGTTCCAGATACGAAACGTAATGCCAGTGACTTGCCTGCTACAGCATATCAAAAGATGGACGTTGTTAATGGCCAAACACAAGAAACCTTGAGTGAAACCCCTAACCATGCAATTTCGTATCAAGGTCGACGTCTTTATTTTAAGCGAAGTATGTCTAAAAGCATATGAAATATACGTTATTCCCTGTATAAATGTATTATTTTATATCTATGTCTATATATCTATATCTAGATGTATGTCTTCGTCCCTATAAACCATTCCCCCTTCCCCAATACTGAAACCATTTAGTTGAAACCACTTGTGGCGCACCTTTATAACGACATTCCCTTACTTGCATAAGATTATTCTAGTTCGGGAGGAATTATTTTCAGTGTGGGTGTAATCAAATTTATTCGCTTGTCATCGTCATTGAAACGAAGACAACAAAATAATTAATTATATAATTTCCTATCTTCTAGTTTACATAGATATATGCCTCAGTGGCTTGACTGGCCATATTCGTTTCGCGAGTACGTTAAGTCGAACAAAGCGCACGTTAGTGTAACCAGCATGTCAATTTCTCCGAGAGCGTTAGGTTGAACAAAAAGCATACTACCGACTCCGCTTTTGCGTCTGGCAGCTGCTCCACCTGCCCATTGCCCGAGGAGTGCATTGCATAGAATAAAGAGAACGTTAGCAGACCGTTAGACGTACGTTAGGAGTTTTCGAGCGCGTTTCGGAGCGTGTTAGGCCTCCCACTGAGCGCATTAATTTGAAGAGCGTTAGTCCGTTAGATGAGCCCGTTAGGCGAACCTTTAATTTGGTCGATACTGTAGATGAACAAGATCATGCTGTATTCAAATCGACATGGGCACCAGCTGATGCCGTGTGCCATAAATGAGATAATGCAATTGGAAACAAATCATGCTTTGTTCATATCTGTATGAAATGTTCTTGAGGTAGTGCTTACCTTAGCATCCAAGATTTTTCAATCCAATCTGTCACCATCCCGGATATTCACCAGAATCTCAGAAAGATAACAGCGGATATACTCTCTGTCTTTTTAGCTTTTCATATTGGAGTTATGTAGCTCGTGTTTGATTCAAAACGTCATCGGTACTTTGAAAACTTGCGGCCATGCCGACCCACAAAAATGTATGCTTAATGAGGTGCATATCCAGAAACGTCTTTGTGTTCAATAATGTATTTCTTTCAACCTATTTCTTCACATTTTGTTTACATGAGTGAGTGGGTGAGTAGGATTTAACGTCGTTTTCAACATTGTTTCAGTCATATCACGACGGTGCCTACATGTGCCAGAACACGAGAGTGTCCACAGTTCCTATTATTCTGGACACTGATCAGCCCAGTGAGTACAGCACCCGGTCACCCATCCAAGTATTGACCGAGCTCAACGCTGCTTAACTTCGGTGATCTGACGAGAACCGGTGTGCCCAACGTGATGCGCCGTACCCTTGTTTACATGAAAGCGTACTATACTAATTTATTTGGCATAATGTAAAAAAGCTCTGTCATACAGAAACGTACTTGAGACCAAATCCAAGAATAGAAAAAAAATAAAAATAATGGACAATAAGTCGTCTGAGTAGCACATTCCGACAAGACTAGTTCAGCTGAGCAGCCAAGGTAAACCTGTTCGCATTTGCTGGGAGAGATAACCATTACTATCTAACTGTGGAAATGTTCAGTCCTCTCGCTTAAGAGGTGGTGATAATACCCAGAGTCAAATAAAGAAACACTCAAAATGAACCGTGCCTCATGGCGGCCATCTTGAAAAATCGTTGTTACGGCCTATATTAACCTAGTACAAATGACTCCATATCTCATTGCTTTTCCAGTGCAATGTCTAATTACATGTGAGCTTTGGTGCTTTATGAGAAAAGTAAAAATCCTATGAAAAATTAACATTATCTGGTTGATTATGTTTGCCTAATTTGCTTATTATCATTATCAATATTATTATTTTCATTCCTTTATCAATTAAATATTACTGTGCTGGGATATTGTACAACTATTTTGCTTTCAAAAAGCAAGTGCACCGCAGCAGTGTTGGCAAATAACACAAACTTATAGGCGTGCCTAAGCGGCCCAACATTAAAATCTGGCGGTCATTTTGGAAAATCTTTTGTGCAATTTCACATATCTGGTTGGCTATTGATTTTTGTTGAAAGAAATACTTGGAACGTTTTATTTTTAGACGCAAACCTTCAGAATAGAATCTTATTTGAACGGAGTGAAGTACTTGAAAGCGTTTTGAATTTTACCGAAAAACATATCTTACTGTCATCATTGAAAGCTGTCAACCGCTTCTCTATTGCAAGAAATAACCTGATTTGAATTGGTGCTATCTGTCAAGCGTTAACAAACCACTTCATTACCAACACATAATTTGTTTGTGGACGACATCTCAATACTGTATACTGGATCTGATTTTTATAAAGGCCATACTGTTCTCTCCAGCGATTCCTCATGTTTGATCGATCATTTCTAGTAGGAAGCATAAAGTGAACCCACATCTTATTGATCACCTGGGTAATGGCTCTGTGATCGAGAATTCAACATCCATTACTATTATCATCGTGAACATAATATGCCATGCAGAGACATCTTCAGAAATGTATGTTAAATAACACATTCATCAATGTAAACATGGAGATGATGTTTCCAGAAGATCCTGATTAAAGATAATCCATCATCAGACATCCATAACAATTTCCTTTCATTCAGACATATCAAGTAGCTGTACGATACAGATGATGTCAACATATAGTAAATTGGTTCGGTTTTCAGAAATACATCAATTATGTACGATTTTATCAGCGGAAACATGTTTATCAATTCTAACAATGAGACCAAACATTTTGTTCAGTTTATCGTTCACTTAATTTACGTTATCCCATTGCAGTCATCAGTGGCAAAACAGTAGAGATATATGTTGGTGCTGCTTTGTGAACATAATTTGACTTCCAGCTGCCAGTTGTAATTGAATTTTCCATGCCATCGCCTTCAATATCCGTTGCGAGGCCTACCGCGAGTACAGGATACGTTCGTGATATCCTGCGCCCATGGAGGATCCAATGTAGTTGTGATAACTGTTCCGAAAACATTCTATTATTTCCGTATGTGTTAAACCCAATCCAGAAATTAACTATTCAATACTCACAATTGGTACCAACGTTCATTCTCCGCGACGGGAATATTTCAAATTACACCGCTTCTATTTTCAGTATAATTAAACAAAATACATCAGGTCATACTTCTCCCCAGATCAAGTGCCTCAAGTGCGACTTTTGTATATCTGGATCGGCACGAAGTAGATTTTGTTAAAAACAGTCGGGATATATGCTACATTGAATTGAGTAAATTGACAAAAGATTAAATATTAGTATTCATCATCAGCGTATATGTAAACTGTGCGTGAATTACAAAGATTATATTTTGTTCGTTTATTTTCTTTCCCACTATTGTTTTGAGCGATAAAGTCGTGTCGCGGAATTGGGACCTATATCAAACCGTCAAGTCAGACATTCATATATACGAACTCTATTCCAACGTTTTCGTGCTTTATTTTCCACTTGAACTGACGCAATGACAGCGTGACCTAGGTATAATTCGGTTAAAATGCTACGACAATCTCGTATTCATGGTATACTTCTACGACTCAATGTAAGATCAGTGCATGCTGTGTTCGAACATCCGGTCTTTTTATGAGAGACAAAGTCAATCGTTGACAATATGCTTACTTCCAGAGGCCACGCGGAGCGGAGCCATTTCAAATATGCATTCTTCTGGTGATTTGTAGCACCGATAACAGTTATCCTTTCAATATTAGTACAGATTCGAAACGTTATAGCATATACCAGACTTTGATGCATGAAGAAATTTGCCACAGATGCCTATGACCAAGCTATTAGATAATATCCTTAGGTTCTCTGTGTTTCAGTCTTGCTTAGACTTGAGTGGACCATTCGCCATCATACGGGCCAGGGTCGACTGGATTATACTTGAGGGAGCTCTGGCCTGGCAACTGAGAGACGATAGTAGTAGTGTCTACTGAAAAAAGGTCATATTGCCCTCTTTGCACTTAAACTTGAGGGGTAACTCGTGATTTCCCTGAAGCATCCGACAGGGGGCGCCACCAGCTCAAAGGTATAGATTGCATCAGCATTGGCTGGGTGCCAAGTTTTGACCACTATAGGTCTGGCAACCTTTGACCTTGTATTCCTCCGCGGTGATGCGGTCATGTCTGGCGGCCATGCGGTCACGGAAAAAAGCTTCCGCGGAGAAAAAGTAGTCCCCAGAATTCAAATACGCTGCATGGTCCAATTGGGTCGTATGAAGTATCAAAGTGAAGCATTCGTGAAGGTGCATCTGATGGGCTGGCTGTGGGATTGAAATAGCGTCATTCTGCGCATGTATCTCGGTCGTTGTCAACATTCTGCGCATGCGCAGACAGGAATTGTGGGAAAAGGGCATGGAAATAGACGTTTTCGGGTCTAGGTGGGCCACTCGTGGTCCTATGGAGTCGAGTGAGGTATCAATGTGAAGCCTATGTGAGTGGGCATCCACCTGGACTAGCGTCTCTGCATTTGCGTACACTTCGCCATCCATAAGATGGCTTGCGAATCGTGTGTCTCCATTATCGCGGAGCGATATCCAGTATTTTACCGGATTCTGTTCGGCCATCATCCGGCGGAGAACAGACTCGAGAAATCTGACAAATTACAGGTTTTCATACCACTTCTGAAACAGATATTGCCTGGGCTTACAAAATATATAGGTATGAATAACTTTCGTATCATACGAGAGGTGTGGTGGATCTGTAATTTTGAACAAGTAGGACATCACATGATTCGAAAATGGGGGGTTACGTTGGGGTTACGTCGGTAGACTTTTGCTGATTGGTTGACGAAGTCACATGGTATTGATTTATGGAAATTCCCTCTCGCATTTGCCGAAAGTAGGCTGAAAATGGATACACACGATCCCAGGGTCAGTCTTACCGCGTATAGATGACCGAGATGGTTACAGGTTGGCGTCTCTGCCGTGTTCAACATTCTGCGCATGCGCAGACAGGGAATTGTGGGAAAAGGGTATGGAAATAGACGTTTTTGGGTTTAGGTGGCCCACTAGTCGTCCGATGGAGTCGTATGAGGTATCAATGTAAAGCAGTCGTGAAGAAGCATCCGTCTGGACTAGTATGACGTGGAACTGACGTCATTCTGCGCATGAGCAGTAGACAAAGTGTATGGAAATAGACGTTTTGGGGTCTAGGTGGGTCCCTAGTGGTCCAATGGAGTTGAGTGAGGTATCAATGTAAAGCCTATGTGAGGGAGCATCCGCCTGGACTAGTGTGTCGTCCGTGTTGAACATTTTGCGCATGCGCAGGCAGAGAATTGTGGGAAAAGGGTATGGAAATAGACGTTTTGGGGTTTAGGTGGGCCACTCGTGGTCCTATGGAGTCGTATGAGGTATCGTTGTGAAGCATTCGTGAAGGAGCATCCGCCTGGACAAGTGTGTTGTTCATGTTCAACATTCTGCGCATGCGCAGACAGGGAATTGTGAGAAAAGGGAATGGAAATAGACGTTTTGGGGTTTAGGTGGGCCACTATTGGTCCGATGGAGTCAAGTGAGGTATCAATGTGAATCACACGTGATGGAGCATCCGACTGGGTGGATGTGGGGGTAGGAATATCGTCATTCTGCGCATGCACAGGCAGGCCGTAGTATGGAAATAGACATTTTGTGGCCGATATGGACCACTAGTGGTCCAAGTGGGTCGTGGGAGGTGTCACGGTGAAGCTTGTGTGGGATAGAGTCAGAATGGCGTGTTTTTATTGCAAGTCGCGTCAATCTGCGCATGCGCAGTTGGGTGTGGTAAGTAAAGTGGTCATTTTCAGGGTGCGTCGGGGTGTGTTTGGGGTAGAGAGGACCCATTCTTGGTCCGAATGGGTCGTGGGATGTGTCATTTTGTAGCTCTCGGGGTGTAGACACCCCACACGACATATTGTTGTTGTTGGGCCCATTCCAAGTGATCCACGGTGTCCAGTTTCTCCAGCATCGTCTCTAGCGACGCCCGGTTAATGATGGTAAACGGTTGGTCAAATACCCGGATGTTACTGCTCGGGTAAAATTATCGGACTTGATCTGTCTCCTTATGCTGCAGCACATAACCAAACGCCAGATTTAATTTGAAGGACGTACATGTAGCTTGGTCATTGAAGATGGCTTCCACGTAGCTGTGTAGACGGGCGAGGTCGGTCAGTCGGAAATTGTAGATATCTTGAATAGGGCGATGACGGTGGAAACAGTGCCGTATCATGGTCCAATGGCGCCGACAGATGTCACTCACTGGATGGGCGTCCTGTAACAGATCGCAAGGAGCATCCACTGCATCTTCCAAAAAATGTTCGATGTTGTCAGGCGTATGACTCGAAACCGTAACGCCGGGTTCCGGCTGGATATCCAGGCCCTCCTGGACTGTGGGTATAGGCGGGCTCTTCGTCATCGCATCACCAGTGGCGTTCGTCTCCCCGGGTTCATCTTCACTGGGTCTGACCTTCCGCGGCTACTCTTTAGTGGAAAGTTGTCGCCCAAACCGTAGAGACGGGGCATGAATCAAACGTTGGTGCTGTCTTAACCGACTGGGTCGTTTGAAGAGTCGACCACAATCGTTACATTGTACCGTCGCACCCTCGTGGAGTGCCCTCTAATGGCGCAGTAAATTATCCTCCCGATTGAATGACCGTGCGCAGATTATACAAGTATACCGTGCATGGTTGTGGGTGGAGGCCTCGTGACGTCGTAAATGTTCTAGACGAGTAAACTGCTTCTGGCAAGTTGTGCAAGTGAACATCTTGGTGGTTGACAGAGTGTCTGAGGAAACGGCCAGTCCGCTTCCCTTTTATAGTACGCTAGCTGGTGATCTATTTTTAGCACACTCAGTTCAACTACCCCAAGTCGAGATGGCGTTCAGCAACGATCAGCATGTAGAGATATAGAGTA
This sequence comes from Hanleya hanleyi, assembly GCA_036873755.1. Taxonomy (NCBI): domain Eukaryota; kingdom Metazoa; phylum Mollusca; class Polyplacophora; order Lepidopleurida; family Hanleyidae; genus Hanleya; species Hanleya hanleyi. The sequence continues at coordinate 44,230 of JAVTVY010013965.1, forward strand.
TGTACTGCATGTTATGGTATTCATCAGTGCATGGGTGACACATTCAGCCGACGGGGGTGGTCGGTCAGCTTGGTAACGAAAAACGTGACATTGGTCACCCTCTCTACGACCCATTGTGCGTTGGGGCGTTGTTGTTGGGCCCATTCCAAGGGATCCACGGTGTCCAGTTTCTCCAGCATCGCCTCTAGCGACGCCCGGTTAAGGATGGTAAACGGTTGGTCAAATACCCGGATGTTACTGCTCGGCTAAAAATATTGGGCTTGGTCTGTGTCCTTATGCTGCAGCACATAACTAAACGCCAGATTCAACTTGAAGGCCGTAGTTTGATCGTTGAAGATGGCTTCCACGTAGCTGCGTAGGCGGGCGAGGTCGGTCAGTCGGAAATTGTAGATATCTTGAATAGGGCGGTGACGGTAGAAACAGTGCCGGATCATGGGCCAATGGCGCCGATAGATGTCACGCACTGGATGGTGTTCGTGTAACAGACCGCTAGGAACATTTATGGGTTCGTCCACGAAGTGTACTTTGCTCTCCTCGTCATACAAAATCTGACCCAATGTCTTGTTGTCGGAATTTGAGTGTTGAATTAGGGCGACATCATCATCAACCCTCGTGCGATGAGTGGGAGTTCCCGCTGTCTCGATACTGGTGCCTACGGACTCTTCTACCTGCAAACGTGGCTGCAGAACAGGGTGTCGTGTGCGTTGGTGTCGCAGCAACTGACTGGTCAGTTTGTAAAGCCGACCACATTCTTCGCATGGATGCTTGGGTACTTCATGGCGGGCACGTGTGTGGCGCTGTAAATGATCCGGGCGCTGAAACGACAGTGTACATATCGTACAGCTATGCCGGGCGGTTCCTTCGTACTTGGTAGCCTCATGGCGGCGCAAGTCGTGCAGACGAGTGAATGATTTCCAGCACGTAGTAGAAGTGAACATCTTGGTGGTTGACAGAGTGTCTGATGAAACGGCCAGGCCGCTTCCCTTCTATAGCACGCTAGCTGGTGATCTATTTTTAGCACACTCAGTTGAACTACCCCAAGTCGAGGACCGAGACTGGTGCACTGGTGTACGTCTGAGCCGCACTACGCGCGCGTGTGTGTGTATGTGTGTGTATGTGTGGGCTGTGGATTTTACATCCGGGATCTTGTCAACATCTGGGTTTCTCCTCCGTTCACGTGACCGGAACTGACCTGCTGACCCTGCGCGCTGACAAGACAATACCGGATAAAAATTGCGCGCAGGGGCCAAAGGTCAGTTCCGGTCACGTGAACGGAGGAGGAAGTGACCTCACAGAGGTCATATACAAATTATTGAGGTCAACAGGTGTCCAAAACCCGGATGTAAGATGAGGACCCGGATGCAAAACCACAGTACCCGGATGGAAGACGGAGGAGCGACGGGAAAACCCCACTTGGAAACCCAGATGTTGACAAGATTCCGGATGTAAAATCCACAGCCCACACATACACACACACACACACGCGCGTAGTGCGGCTCAGACGTACACCAGTGCACCAGTCTCGGTCCTCGACTTGGGGTAGTTCAACTGAGTGCGCTAAAAATAGATCACCAGCTAGCGTGCTATAAAAGGGAAGCGGCCTGGCCGTTTCATCAGACACTCTGTCAACCACCAAGATGTTCACTTGTACTACGTGCTCGAAATCATTCACTCGTCTGCACGACTTGCGCCGCCATGAGGCTACCAAGCACGAAGGAACCGCCCAGCATAGCTGTACGATATGTACACTGTCGTTTCAGCGCCCGGATCATTTACAGCGCCACACACGTGCCCGCCATGAAGTACCCAAGCGTCCATGCGAAGAATGTGGTCGGCTTTTCAAACTGACCAGTCAGTTGCTGCGACACCAACGCACACGACACCCTGTTCTGCAGCCACGTTTGCAGGTAGAAGAGTCCGTAGGCACCAGTATCGAGACAGCGGGAACTCCCACTCATCGCACGAGGGTTGATGATGATGTCGCCTTAATTCAACACTCAAATTCCGACGACAAGACATTGGGCCAGATTTTGTACGACGAGGAGAGCAAAGCACACTTCGTGGACGAACCCATAAATGTTCCTAGCGATCTGTTACACGAACACCATCCAGTGCGTGACATCTATCGGCGCCATTGGCCCATGATCCGGCACTGTTTCTACCGTCATCGCCCTATTCAAGATATCTACAATTTCAGACTGACCGACCTCGCCCGCCTACGCAGCTACGTGGAAGCCATCTTCAACGATCAAACTACGGCCTTCAAGTTGAATCTGGGGTTTGGTTATGTGCTACAGCATAAGGACACAGACCAAGCCCGATATTTTTAGCCGAGCAGTAACATCCGGGTATTTGACCAACCGTTTACCATCCTTAACCGGGCGTCGCTAGAGGCAATGCTGGAGAAACTGGACACCGTGGATCCCTTGGAATGGGCCCAACAACAACGCCCCAACACACAATGGGTCGTAGAGAAGGTGACCAATGTCACGTTTTTCGTTACCAAGCTGACCGACCACCCCCATCGGCTGAATGTGTCACCCATGCACTGATGAATACCATAACATGCAGTACATACTCTATATGTCTACATGCTGATCGTTGCTGAACGCCATCTCGACTTGGGGTAGTTGAACTGAGTGTGCTGAAAATAGATCACCAGCTAGCGTACTATAACAGGGAAGCGGCCTGGCCGTTTCATCAGACACTCTGTCAACCACCAAGATGTTCACTTGCACAACTTGCCAGAAGCAGTTTACTCGTCTAGAACATTTACGACGTCACGAGGCCTCCACCCACAACGATGCACCTTATACTTGTATAATCTGCGCACGGTCATTCAATCGGGAGGATAATTTACTGCGCCATGAGAGGGCACTCCACGAGGGTGCGACGGTACAATGTAACGATTGTTGTCGACTCTTCAAAAGACCCAGTCAGTTAAGACAGCACCAACGTTTGATTCATGCCCCGTCTCTACGGTTTGGGCGACAACTTCCCACTAAAGAGGAGCCGCGGAAGGTCAGACCCAGTGAAGATGAACCCGGGGAGACGAACGCCACTGGTGATGCGATGACGAAGAGCCCACCTATACCCACAGTCCAGGAGGGCCTGGATATCCAGCCGGACCCCAGCGTTACGATTTCGAGTCATACGGCTGACAACATCGAACATTTTTTGGAAGATGCAGTGGATGCTCCTAGCGATCTGTTACAGGACGCCCATCCAGTGAGTGACATCTATCGGCGCCATTGGACCATGATACGGCACTGTTTCCACCGTCATCGCCCTATTCAAGATATCTACAATTTCCGACTGACCGACCTCGCCCGTCTACACAGCTACGTGGAAGCCATCTTCAATGACCAAGCTACGTCCTTCAAATTAAATCTGGCGTTTGGTTATGTGCTGCAGCATAAGGAGACAGATCAAGTCCGATACTTTTACCCGAGCAGTAGCATCCGGGTATTTGACCAACCGTTTACCATCATTAATCGGACGTCGCTAGAGACGATGCTGGAGAAACTGGACACCGTGGATCCCTTGGAATGGGCCCAACAACAACGCCCCAACACCAAGTAGATAGTGGAGAGGGTCACCAATGTTACGTTTTTCGTGACCAAGCTGATCGACCAACCCATCGGTTGAACGCGTCACCCGTGCACTGGTGAATACCATAACATGCCGTACAGACTCTATATGTCTACATGCTGGTCGTTGACTTGAGTTCAGTAAACACTTGTACCTAATGTGACGGTGCGTTAAATAATAAAACATGGTGTTTGATATTTCAATTTGTTTTGCTATGAACATACTAAACATACCTAGGGCGACTCCCCCAGCCTACGTATGGTGTAACATTGGGGATAATAAAATGTATGAACATTGCTGAACTTGTTGTTATTCACGACAACTGCTATGGGGTTGTATAATACAGAATATATATTGTATAATACAGGCCATATATGATACAATACAGGACAGATATGGTATAATACAGCACAGATTTGATATAATACAGGACAGATACTGTATAATACAGCACAGAATTGGTATAATACAGAACATATATTGTATAATACAGGACAAATATGACACAATACAGGACAGATTTGGTATAACACAGGACAGATATGGTATAATACAGCACAGATTTGGTATGATGCGAGACAGATATGGTATAATACAGCAAAGATATGGTATAATGCATGACAGATATGGATAGTCCATCTTTACCCCAAATACCTTCCTTCATTGCCCCAAAATGCCTACTTTCGCTACTACTCGTACTGATGACGTCACCAATGACGTCGCAGATGCTGTGGACATCTCGCAAATCGTGGGGAAAAATTGGCACTGAGCCAATTATAAAACACGTTCTTTCGCTACTACTCGTACTGATAACGTCACCGATGACGTCACAGATGCTTTGGATATCCCTCAAATGGAGTCTAAGCCCCGAGAACTGCAATATGACACTTCCCACGACGCATTCGGTACACCAGGTGCAGGGTGCAGCACAGGTACGCGCGCATGCATGCGACGACTTCATTTCCGAGCTCTGAGCTCCACAAGCTTTGAGCTCCAAGAGCTCCGATCCAAGAGCTCTGCCACATGGGAGCTACCACCACCACCGGGCGTTGACGCCCGTCAACGCCCGGTGGTGGTATTGGTAGTGGTGTCTGTAATTATAGGAATGAACATCAGTCAGGCCTCATCAGTCGACCAATACATATGGATTGATGAGGTGCACGTGTACAAGATGACACCCAACACGACATATTAGGACCAAGGATGGTCCCTCTTTCCCCTAAACATCTTCCTTCACTCCCCAAAATGCCCACTTTCGCTACTACTCCTACTGATGACGTCACAGATGACGTAGACAGCCCACAAATCGGGGTCTACACCCCGAGAGCTACAAAATGACACATCCCACGACCCATTCGGACCAAGAATGGGTCCGCTCTACCCCAAACACACCCCGACGCACCCTGAAAATGACCACTTTACTTACTACACCCAACTGCGCATGCGCAGATTGACGCGACTTGCAATAAAAAACACGTCATTCTGACTCTATCCCACACAAGCTTCACCTTGACACCTCCCACAACCCACTTGGACCACTAGTGGTCCATATCAGCCACAAAATGTCTATTTCCATACTACGGCCTGCCTGCGCATGCGCAGAATGACGATATTCCTACCCCCACATCCACCCAGTCGGATGCTCCATCACGTGTGATTCACATTCATACCTCACTCGACCCAATCGGACCAATAGTGGCCCACCTAAACCCCAAAACGTCTATTTCCATTCCTTTTTCCCACAATTCCCTGTCTGTGCATGCGCAGAATGTTGAACATGAACAACACACGGATGCTCCTTCACGAATGCTTCACAGCGATACCTCACGATGTGTGATTCACATTGATACCTCACTTGACTCCATCGGACCAATAGTGGGCCACCTAAACCCCAAAACGTCTATTTCCATACCCTTTTCCCACAATTCTCTGTCTGCGCATGCGCAGAATGTTCAACACGGACGATACACTAGTCCAGGCGGATGCTCCCTCACATAGGCTTTACATTGATACCTCACTCAACTCCATTGGACCACTAGGGACCCACCTAGACCCCAAAACGTCTATTTCCATACAATTTGTCTACTGCTCATGCGCAGAATGACGTCAGTTCCACGTCATACTAGTCCAGGCGGATGCTTCTTCACGACTGCTTTACATTGATACCTCATACGACTCCATCGGACGAATAGTGGTCCACCTAAACTCAAAAACGTCTATTTCCATACCCTTTTCCCACAATTTCATGTCTGCGCATGCGCAGAATGTTGAACACGGCAGAGACACTAGTCCAGGTGGATGCCCCCTCACATAGGCTTCACATTGATACCTCACTCGACTCCATAGGACCACGAGTGGCCCACCTAGACTCGAAAACGTCTATTTCCATGCCCTTTTCCCACAATTCCCTGTCGGCTCATGCGCAGAATGTTGACAACGGCCGAGACACTAGTCTAAGCGGATGCCCCTTCACAAGAGCTTCACATTAATACCTCATACGACTCCATCGGCCCATTTGGAGCTCCCCTCGATCTTAAAACGTCTATTTCCATACACTTGGTTTACTGCGCATGCGCAGAATGACGTTAGTTCCACGTCACATCCATCCCGTCGGATGCCCCTTCACGAATGCTTCACATTGATAGCTCATACGACTCTATAGGACGAATAGTGGCCCACCCAGACCCCAAAACGTCTATTTCCATATCCTTTTCCCACAATTCCCTGTCTGCGCATGCGCAGAATGTTGACAACGACCGAGACACTAGTTCAGGCGGATGCCCCCTCACATAGGCTTCACATTGATACCTCACTCGACCCAATCGGACCAATAGTGGCTCCCCTAGATCTCAAAACGTCTATTTCCCTTGGTCTACCGCGCATACGTAGAATGCCGATATTCCAACCCCATACCCACCCCATCGGATGCCCCCTCACATAGGCTTCACATTGATACCTCATACGACTCCATCGGACCATTAATGGCCCACCTAGACCCCAAAACGTCTATTTCCATACCCTTTGTCCACCGCGCATGCGCAGAATGACGCTATTTCAACCCCACACCCAGCTCATCAGATGCCCCTTCACGAATGCTTCACTTTGATACCTCATACGACCCAATTGGACCAGGCAGCGTATTTGAATTCTGGGGACTACTTTTTCTCCGCGGAAGCTTTTTTCGTGACCGTATCACCGCCAGACATGACCGCATCACCGCGGAGGAATACAAGGTCAAAGGTTGCCAGACCTATAGTGGTCAACACTTGGCACCCAGCCAATGCTGATGCAATCTATAACTTTGAGCTGGTGGGGCCCCCTGTCAGATGCTTCAGGGAAATCACGAGTTACCCCTCAAGTTTAAGTGCAAAGAGGGCAATATGACCTTTTTCAGTAGACACTACTACTGACGATCCCCGTACTTCCATAACCGACAACGCCAAAGCTTAAATATGTGTACCATCTATATTATGTCGGTACACTATCCCTGCCGAACACAAATGCGTTTTTATCGGTATAGAAGTTTTCAATCGTCGTCCACAAAAGAGTATCGTCGTCAATAACCGATAGATCTTTATGGTTGACATGTAGTTATTATTCAAAAAGAGGTAAAACGAAAAGAAAAAAAAGGTTTTTCTCCTGCAAGAGATCTATGCGGTCAATAAGTTTCAATGATGCCAGAAAGACGCAGATGTTCCATTTGAAAAATATGTATCACTGGCGAGTAATCTTTAATCCAATTGATTTTCCAAGTCTTCATCCAGAGTACAACAAAAAATATTGTATCTCAGTCGGTCTCAGTCTAGCCACGCTTTGATTGTGGCTGTTCATGAATAGTAGGAAGAAAACTTTGTACCATTCACCTGTTGTAATTAGTACGATACCGATACCCTGACTAATAGCGGTTGCACAATGCAGCTGGTTTAGCAAAGATTCACTCTGATCAAGGCGATGAACATGTAACTGTGCAAGAATATTCAGAGGCGTTGTAAAACAGCATTATATGAAGCGAGTAAGAAAAATGTATGACTAATAAGTATTCTCTTAAGTTTAACAGAGCGGAATACTCCGCTGTTTATATACAACGCAGTATTTAATCAGAGGTCACAAATATTCCTCTTGCCAGAGGGGTCTACTGAAATAATATATTCCTCTCGTCGTCGTGTTCTTCTATCGTCAATCAGAATGTCATAACGATAACATGGACAGACTAATTTGCTGATCAAATTCAGAACTTCTAATAATAATCACCGATCAAATTATTTTCCCTATTCCCAACCCTGCGATGACGTACAATAATCAGGACCAAAATAATATAGTGCAAACCGAGTTTGATGCTATTGCTATGTCATTACGGATAGTTAAAAAACACAATCCACTCATTCCCATTTTTATTGCCGAGGAGATACATGGCTAAGCAATGAGAAACCAACGCTAATTTCAGTATTTCATTTGTTAGTGATTCAGCGTGATGAGTTACGAAAAGTACACGTGATATATTTTTTGTATATGCTATTCGGTAATATGTCCATCACTGTAATTGTGGGCAATAAAAAGTTCACAGATGAAGTAGAACTGCTGTTTCCATTTCACGCATAATAATGAAAGCTAACTTGTTTACTTCGGCTAATATCAAGCAGATTGCTTCGTAAATCAATGATGTAATGCAACCTGAATTGTAGAATCTGAGTGAGCAAATGTCATGTAATAAGTATCCAACAGATCGTATCTGGTTACTGTAGCATGTGGTTTCTCTATGATATAACTTGATGGCATGGCATAATAACGGCTTTCATCTAAGTTGTGAGACTCCAGTCCAAGGGATAATTGTCACTATCAGAGCAAGGAGACGCAAAGATGGATGGTCACCTCCTATACATATCTCCTACTGCGGGTATCCAGGAAGGATGTGAAATTTTGCACTGAAAAGGAACTTACAACGAATTTATTTTCAAATCACGCTTTTTTAACCCCTAATGAAACAAGAACTGCAAAATGACTTCAGTCTGCGTAAGCAATGTGTTTCTGAATATAGATAGTGTTACGAACAGTGAATCGACCAAACCAGCCGCCAGGCGAGATCGAAAGTTTTCGTCCTTCAATAATGTGCATATTGGATGATTGAAGTCATTAATTCAAGTAATATTTCAGATAATTATCAACGTCGATTGGCTAGAAACATTGTTGGAATGTTGTATCGGGCATCCTGATTAGTCGGTCTTCATCAGACGTCAGACATCAGACCTTCCTCATCCTTTACTTTCATCAGACGTCCTTGATGCTCATCCATTAACATCAGATGAGTTATTTCTTGAGCTGATCTGTCATCACAGCTCTCGAGCTAGCGTATCTGATTCCGCTTAAGTCGGTGCTAGGGGTCGTGTGGATATATCTCAATCTCCACATGAACATCTGCAATAAAAGCGCGACTGAGATACTAAGGCTACATCCGAGATTCAACCATATTCTCGTGTCTGAATATGAAGTGCCGAGGGAAGCTTTCCTGTAGTTATATGACTGCTCTTTGGTCGCAAGACGTCAATTTTTTTTTCACCTCTTGCATATCGCTCCAATTCAACGCACATAGTGATCCCCCGAATGCCAGTCCGCATTCCCCGATGAACTGTCCGTGGGAGCATGCGGGTCCTCTAAAATATCAATATCGATAAACAGTTGATTTTATATATCTCAATCCTAATCGCCTTCGCGTGTCGTGAGGTCAATGTGAGAGCACTTAAATCCTCACACGAATAAGTACATAAAGCCCCATGTTCATCATCAGTATAATGGATATATTTTCTTTTTGACTATGCAGACGTTGTCTGGAGAAACTGCTCCCAGTACCAATCTCCACTTCTTGAAGATTTACAACTTGATGCTCTGGGTACTATATCCGGATGTGTTCGCGGAACAAGTCATGCTCTCCTGTACGCAGAAACTGAATTTTTACCGTTATCCGAACGTAGGGAT